>BGNK01005170.1:16471-35846 GCA_003297005.1 Symbiodinium sp. clade A Y106 | reverse complement strand
TGTCTGCATGCTGTACATGACATGCATGCAAACAAGGATCATGGTGGTTAGCTGTTTCGAAGTGCTCCAGCTTTTGGCGACCCCGGCCGGCACCGGCTGTTCATTGCCATGGCGAAAGCCAAGGCGACACCGAAGGCGACAGCGAAGGCGAAGGGCAAGGTTGCCATGACGGCTGCCAAGACCACACGCGCAGCTCCGGGCCGGCGTCAAGACAGAAGTCAGGACACTCTCCAGGTCGAAGAAGGAGCTGCAGACCGCTCCGGATTTATGGTCGTCCGGAAGTTCGGGCACTCGGTTTCGCCCGAGGCACCATCTCGGCTCTTCTCACAGCCCAGCAGAGCAGGAGGCACAGCAGGTACTCCAGGAGCAGAGACACCATGGACCGGAAAAGAAAAGATTGATGTTGTCAAAGCTGCAAGAGTACGGGGTAAAGAATCGCAGCTAGGTCAACTCTTTGTCGCAAACGGTGGAGACGTCCGATAACGAGTGAAATCCGACCAACATGTACACCCGGAAACTGGTTTTGTTCAGTTAGACTTTGCTTGATCTTTTTTTGTCAGTACAATTGAACGACCTACTGCTTTCGGCATGTCTTTGCACACATGTTTATGTGTGTGCAACACCATGCATGCAAGCCAAGGTCGAAAAATATTTGAACTCGCCGGCATCGAGGTCAACGGTACTGATCTCGAAAAGAACGAAATCCTCGAAGACGTGCTGGCGGGAAGCTGAGCAGCGATTCGGCCACGAGAGAACCGTTGAGAAACCAAATACCAGTGTATGACTTGCAGTCTTTTCGGAGTCAGGACTTGCGGAGACGAACTCCACCAATTCGATCAAAAAAGTGGAGTCCTATGCGGCAATTTGAAGAAGAGAAAGCAGCTTGGAGCTCTTGGACAAGACCAGCAGCACCGGAAGTGGCAACAGTACGGACCAACAGGAGGTAATGGGGGCCTGCAAGATTTTGGCGGAGAAGCACAAAGAGCTCAACAGCCTTCGTTCAAGTTGAGAGTGAACTTCGAAGAGCTCGAGCTGATCAAAACAACGATCGCAAGCATGAATGATCCGACTTGGACCAAGAAGCATGACGAATTGCAAAGGCCATTGAGGTCCTTCAGGAGTTCCTCAAAGAGACAAAACATCCGATTGCACCGAGAAGGTGCAGCAAGCTTTGAAGATCAACGAGCAATTCTTCCACCATCACAAGGCAACGAGCCAGATCATCAAGCATGTCAAAGCCTTGATGCTGTTGACACATGGTTGTTGGTTACCAAAGGATCTGAGACGTGCACATTAGAAATTCTATAGTGTCATTAAGTTGTTGTGGCAGCTGCGACGCCAAAGTATACACTTGCACCGACACGTACCGACACGTCTATCGATGTTTGCGACGGATGGGCGACCGTGCATTGCAGTGTAAATACAGGCATATCTGCAGGAGGATCGAGAATGACAATCAGTTCCCAAAAAGGTCGCAGAAAGGATTGCGGGCATGTCGTTGCTTCTTTTTGTGGGATATGGAAACATGCAGTTAAGTTCATCACTGAAATCTGCGTGAATCCGTTTTCGCTGCAGGTGGTCTTCCTTGCATGCTAGTTCGCAGGCGGGCGGAGGAAACTCGATTTCATGGTTCCGCAGTTAAGAGAAAAGAGATCAATGAAGCATATGTGCAAGCAGTTTCACTGCAGGCTGGAGTCGAAGGGGACCGATTGCAATGTTGCGATGTTTCTCTTCTTCATTGAAGTCGCAAGCTGTGATGGCATGGATGTTTGCATGCATGATATGTGCGTTGTTTTGTATCTCCTTGGTTGGAGCTTGCATCTCCTGGAAGGAGCTTGCTTCTGTGCTTTGACGTCGTTGAAATGTTCAACAAGAGGTTTCTACCGGATGAGGCCTTGGAAGATGCACTGGAGGAGAAGCGGCTGCGACACAATTTGCTCGACGTGTTTTCAGGCAATAATCTTTCTGCACAGCGTTCTGCTCTTGTGTTCGAGAATGCGCGAACTGGCGAAGAAGCGGCCAACATCGATGATCTTGCCGTGAATCGCAAACACGGAAATCAGACTTGCGATCTGCTTCGCAGCTTTCCGGAACACGAAATGGCCTCCCGTTTATGCCTTTATTACTCGGTTTCTACAATCCTGCAAAGCAGAAGAACAAACCCAGGACCTCTCCATGCTTCTCCCGCATGAGCTGGTACGGTCTTTGGAAGGTGAACGAGCCAGAGGATCTTATGTCCAGGCAGGAATCCCTGTTGGGCAACAGAGCCGATTTGACTCCATTTGGACAAAATGCATATGGCTTTGAAAAAACTGGCCTTGGATGGATGGTGACAGGAGTCAGTCTTTGGAGACGGTGGTATTGGTTCCCTGGACAGCTATCGTGCGAAACAGAAGTTGCAACCCCCGGGCTTGAAGATATTCTCGATTTCCCTCCTGGTCGAGTTCGGGCCATATGTGCTGGCGCTGCAACTGTACGAAGAGTTGCTTTGGGCAGCATTAGATTTTTCAGAGCATGGATTTCTTCGTGCGGCAGCGACAACAGGGCAAGTTCATCTCCAAGCTTTTCTCCATTCCAGAATTTGGCACCGACAATTGCAAGGTCGACTTTCTACATGCTGCGGATCTCGGGATAACGAGCGACTTCATGGGATCATTCCTGTCCTGCCTTTTTCAGTCTCTGAAAGAATTCGTGGGCAGTCCATGCTGCAACGATGTGCCAAGCTGTATGCGGATACACACAGCTTTTATGAGAGGAATGGCACCCAGGACAGACTTCCCAAGCTCTTGCCGACTTGCTGAGGTCTCAAGATAAGGGAAAAATCAAAGTGCCCAAAGCGGTGGAAGCGAGAAGTTTGGTCCCCTGCATGATCGAGCTGGCTCACAAGCACCTCGCATGAGCAAGGAGCACGAAGCAACTGTGTGCAGAGGCATTGCAGGCGATCTACACTGGTTTGTCCACGGCGACGTGGAACATAGAGGAATTCCAGAACAATGTCCAAGTTTTCTTGCTGTTCATGAGCTCCTTGGAGGAGTTCTTCCNACTGGTTTGTCCACGGCGACGTGGAACATAGAGGAATTCCAGAACAATGTCCAAGTTTTCTTGCTGTTCATGAGCTCCTTGGAGGAGTTCTTCCAAGCGGATCTCTTGTTTCGTGTCAACCCGAAGGCACACCTGCTATTCGAATGCAGCCGAGATGAATCTGAAGAGGGTGCCAGCCTTGCACTCCACTGGACATACCGTGACGAATCCTTCGGACATACCTTGACGACGTTGGCCGGTCGAACGGGCGGAAAGTTCAGCATCACAGGGTCTCCAAAGCCGTACTGAGGTTATGTCTGCCAACAAAGTGCCTCGGTTCCTGTCCGACTTGGCAAAAAAGAATTTTTAGAGTTTCTGAGAGGTGTTGCTTTCGAAAGCGAAACGAGAAAGCCAGAACGAACAAGCGAGAGCGAGCTCTTACAGGCGCGCATTGGACACGAGGTGTTCGATATGCAATGAACGAAGCGGATGCCGCTTGTCTCAACTGCGATTAGAGGCGTTGGTCAGTGGCCAATGTGACAAGATTTGGTCTCATGGCGAAGTGCCGTCTGGAAATTTCAAAGTCTGCTTTTTGCACCATCGCCACGTGACATACCTCGATCGTGAAGTTTTTTTGTGCAAACGGAATTTACAAACAGAGGGTTGTCACGAACTCGTGCTGATCTTTTGCGAGTCCAGCAAAATCAGAAGAAGGAGAAAGCCACATGAAGAGACTTTTTGAGAATTCAAGAAAACGAAGAAATAATTCATCTTTGAAACTCTTCTCGTACTCTCTCTTGTTTTGATTGGACCTGTCAGAATGTGTTGCACAAACAACAGTTGCGAGAGGTGGCTTTGGGCGTTGAAGGAGCGCACGTGGGAGTGATTCTTCGTCTGTCACCGCCGTTGGACGCTCCTATGAAAGGAGGGTCCAGCAGACTATTCAATTTCAAGAACTTTCCAATTCCACATGTAACAAGGTTGCTTTGAGGTTTCTGTCAAAGACTTGTTTATTCCAAGAGTTTTCCCAAACTTCAGTTCTTTGCACTTAACTCTTACAAACTTCACCTTGCTTTCTATTCTTGGCACCTTGCACTTAAACTCGAAAAAAAATGGAAGCCAAAAAGAAGAGAAGAAACAGACTCTCCGATTGCCGCAGTCTCTTAGAGATCGTGCAACTGTTTCTGGTATGGCTTTTTTCTGACCAGATCGCAGTCTTGTCAAGTTTTTGCAGATGGCTGTTTCCAACCAGAGGCCGTTTCACGGTGAAGTGCGTTTGAATGTGCTCCAGCCGGAGCGAGCCCGTGACTTCTCCTTCTTTCATGTCAGAAACTTCGTCTTTTCTTTTTTTCATGAAATTTATTTTTTAAAGTTCCCGTGAAGCTCTCTCATGTCTCTTGACGCTTCCTTGTGCTTAAGTCCCTTTGAAGCACAGTTCTTATCCGTCCCAAGTGGTTTCGTCTTTCCCAGTCAAAGTTTTTGGAAAGCTATTTAGCAATCATGACCAACTCTGAAAGAATCTCGTCTCCGCTGCAACTCTTGTCGATGCATGTAAGGGGTGCGTGCCACCTCTTGCTGTGGAAGTGCATCGAAGTTCACGTAAAGCTTTGCCTTAATACACCCTTCTACGTTGTCGCCAGTTTGTTGCCCACTTCGATTACGCGCCTACTAAAAAACTGTTGGCTGGTCTGCAGTTTCTGTGGATGAGCTTCAGCCTCTTTGACAAAGAGGAACTGAAGTCTCCCTGAAAGTCTCTCTTGAAGCTCCTCAGCTTCCTTCAAGCCTTCTTGAATTTCCTCTTTTGAGGTCTTCTTCGCTTGAAGCCCTCCAGAGAAGGTGTTTTTGCGTGGCTTTCTTCTTGATGAATTTTTTCTTGGTGAAGAACAGTGCTTTCTTCTTGTGAGCGTGGTTTTGTTTTTTCGAAAATGGAAGGAAGTTGAAGTGTGAGGAAACTAGTCGAATGCGCGCGGCTTTTGGAAGAGTGAGAGGGCTCAGAGCAGTCACGAGTGCACAGAGGTCTTGGACTAGTTTGCCTCAATTTGATTGCACCATGATTGGAACTTTCTGTGGTATTTCGTTTTACATGTTGGAGCTTTGTGGCGCAGACGTGGGTGAGACTTTTGATCAGATCTTTGACTCGAAATCCTCTAAATGCTTCTACTTTGGTTTTGTGCGTTTGCGTACAAACAAGCCAGTGCCGGCTCGGCTCTTCTTTCGTGTGGCTCGAGAAGCCAGCTTTGGCATCTTGCCGATTACGCGTCTGCACGAAGATCTCACTCTGCAGTTCCTGCACAATGTGTTCCAGAATCGTGCCGTTGGCTGGATGCTTCTCTCCACCAGCGGGGACCTTGGGCGCTGCATTTCGTTCGCGGCGGTCCTCGAGGCCTCACAGGCTTGAAGGAACCTGCTGCATCAAGAGTTTTGGCTGACAACAAAATTTCTGATCATGTGGCGGCGTTGCTGTAAGCTGTATTAAGCTTGCACCGATGTCGGGTTTTCACTTGAACATCGGGTGGTCGCGACGTTTTGCGACCCGACCACGCACCGACTGTTTCGGGCCCACTGTCGTTTGTAAGTCAAATAGGTCATTTTTGTATGCATGCTGTCGTGCAGCACTTTGTAAAAACGTCGCAGTGCTGGGAAATGCTTTCAATGAGAGATGGTTGAGCCTTTCACGTGGAGGTTCATTTCGCAGTGGAAATGTTGTGCGAAATGACATCGAACCCCATCTTACAGAGAATGCATGAGAATGCAAATGCTAGAGACATTCAAGTCACCCGTGCAGTCACTGTAAACGCTGCAGCGGCTTTCGGCAAGAATGAAGCTTGACATGGTGGATGCTTGGATTCGAAAAGCGCGCATCAGCCCGCAAGTCCCCGGACATGGCTTGCATTTGCACCGTCGTCGCCCCCTCGTGGTGAGAGGTAAGTAAGGTCTTCTGCGTGCAGTTTCTTCGGGGACGTGCAAACATACGGTCAGCGAAGCAGTCGCCCTGAACCCTAAACCCTGAACCCTGAACTCTGAGCCCTGAACCCTGAACCCTCAACCCTAACAGGGCCAGGAATCGACCGAAAGCCGGTCTGTGCTGTACGTTTCATGGCGTCAGGCACAGTCAAGCTATCCTGGTGTAACCCTAAACCCCGTGCTTAAAAACAGTCTCGTTAGTCTATGCGCAGCGTGCTCCAAGATCCAATGCGTGGGTGTATGTTCCTGATTTTGACATGCGCTCTGCTTAGCGAAGTCCATCCTTTAGTGGCTGCCGCTGCGTCGTAACAATCCCACTTCTCCAGATTCAGTGCTGAGTGCAAGGTTGCAAGTGTGTGTCACGGGGTCTATTTCGGCTCGACGGCAATATTCTAGGCACATGATTGGTCAGCTTCTCAAACGGGTTCAACCTGCAGGCAACCGCTTCAGGTATGCACATCATTGGGTCCTGAGAAGTGTCAGCCCGCCATGGAAAATCTTCGAGCAAGTGGGTGCAGGACGGTACTGCTGACTGTCAGATGGTGGGGTTGTGAGGATTCCAGATGACGTGCACAGGGACAGACTCCAATACTGCGTTCAAGCAAGAGCACCAGTTGACACGACCTTTGAAGGTTTTTGATTGGTTTACGACCTTATTATTGGCTTTCTGCATGGTTTAGGCACCTCTGCTGGCCTCAAACCATTCCGCATGCTTCTGTTGAAGGACTTTCTCGACAAGGTCTGATGGTCAAGCGGCGATGCGCCTTACGAGCAGGCCTTCCATCGCTTCTTCCAACTCATCTTGGTCAACGTAAAGCGTGCAACTGACATTGCATGCATCAAAGATCTGACTTGACTCTCGACAGCGGCAAACCGCGTTCTCACGACGACTGCTAGTAGCACATTGTTACTAGGGTTTGTACTATCATCACCATCACCATGATTAAAGCAGTTCAATACCATTAACGAAACACGATGCATGGATCAACCGAGATTTGCTTGTTCTAGTGCTCTTCCTTCTTGTTCACTTTTGTGCTCCTGGCTTTCGTGGTCGGATGGCTGGCAAGGCCAAAGCTTGCCAAAGCTCGGATGCTGATGTTCGGTGTTTTTGCCGGGTGCTCAGGTTGTGCGAGTTGTGCAACAACCAATGCATGGGGCACTCACTACAAGAGCAGGACAACAATGGGGCTCCGAATTTCTCGACCCTCAATTCTTCGACCGTCACTGTCCAAAATTGAGCATCAAGCTCAAGAATGCCGTTCGCCAGAGCTGCGTCAGAGCTGCGTCAATTGCACTACGAAGGACAACAGACAGCAGAAGTTTTAATGCACAATTAGCTGCTCGTTTCGCGTTGCATTTGACTCCCCAGCGCTGCAGCTCGAGCCCGAAGTCCCAAAGCCCAAAAGCGGAACTCCGCGCGAGGCGTTGGGACTTCTTCCTGCGCTACCTTTTGCCATGGGCCCGACGGCAAAACGACCCGAGCCCAGGCTTCGGAAACATCAGCAGAGCAGGAGCCAACAACAAAAACGGTAAAACAAACATGCCGATGTCGAAGACAAGATGCAGATACTATATCGGTACTAAGCTGGTGGTAGTCATGCTGGCGCTGACATCATTTTGCGAAAGCTTTTTCAGGAGCAGGGGTCTCATAGGATCCCAAGCTTTCAGTACTGTGTATTACAGGTCCCCAAAATGGCCCAACCAACTCCGCGAGGCGCTCTGCGCGAACCACCCGGGCACTGAATCCCGTGATCTCTTCCCCAGCTCCAGTGGCCGGGATTCTCAGAAGAACGTTTGCGAGCTGGTGGGAGTTGAGTGCACTCAACTTTTAGCTTCAGAATTTAAATTTAAGGCAGTCGAGTTAGGGCATTCGAGTGATGATGAAGGTGGAAGGACATCGAGAGATATGTAAGCTGCAGGGACATACCGGGTCTTGAATCGTCAACTTGCAACGACGGCTAGAATCCTAAGACTGGAATCAGTGATAACCCTGTGCATTGTCGTAACTGCTGACCATGCTTGTTGGCCCAGGGGTGTGTGTGCAGCCCCTAAAGAAGAAGCCTGCACACAAATTGTGATGGTGCTGCGCAACTGCTCAAAGCCCAGCTACAGCGAGAAGAACGAATGCACAAAGCAGCCGTCATGCAAATGGGCAAACCGATGAATGTGTCACATAGGTGCTGAGCAGACGTTGCCCTTCGTAGCATCTGCGCCTTCAGCACAGCTGCCATGGGCAGCCAGCTCTGCACGGCGACGGAGACGGAGGTAAGAGATGTGCTAACCGATGCCGCGAGCTTGCGTGCGATGAAGGAGAAGTCTTCCAGCACAGCAGGCACGTGGACAGCGCTACTACGCAAGTATCCTGGCTGTTCCTTGGGGATGGATGTGGACCTCTTCGAAGGCACGGCGCTCGTGGTCTATGTCGTTTGCAAGACAGGTCTGGTGGCGGACTGGAACAGGGAAAACCCGAGCAAGGCAATTCAGAAAGGCGATCGTATTCTTGAGGTCAACGGAACAAAAGGGGACGCGTGGGCTTTGGCCCATGCATGCATTGATGATCAAGAGCTCAGGATAGTTGTGCAAAGAGTGTCTCACTGCACTCTGAAGCTCTGAGGGCATTTCATCTGCAGGCTTCATGCTCCGATGTTCAGCCGGCATGTGGGTAGTTCGAGAACCAGTGCCTGTTCATATAGCATCTGGTGATCTCAACCCTCCATGGCAGAAGTAATGATTATGTAAAGACCATTGAATGCTACCCACATGCTGGCGATTTAAGCACCGTCTTGAGAGTGGCAGCGACTGTGCTGCAAAAGCGTTCTGCTGTCGGGGTTTATAGCTTAAAGTACAAGTAAGAAGGTGTCTCCGTAGCAGATCGAGCCGTCTCTGCACCCGGTAGCCATGTGTTAGGATGGCTGACCGATTCGCACACCTAACAGCCTTTCACTTTCCATGGCACTTTAGAATACTTTGGCCTTTTGTTGTTGTTGTGGTTGCTGTTGCTGTTGTTGTTTGTTGTTGTCTTCGTAAGTATGCACTGCTACTGCACTGCTTGACAGTACCCTTGATTTTGGAATTTTTTACGACCTACGAACACTGTCATTGCCGTTCGCTTCCTCGCACACTGTCAAGAGCCCTGACAGGAACCTCTGACGAAGGCTGGTATCTCCGAAGGCGACCAGAATCGGTGCTCGCCCAAGCTGCGCTCGCTTTGAGACTACAAACTAAGTGGGGAAGCAAGCAGTTGCATGATGTTTATTTGGACGGGCGGAGGCATTAAGAAGCAGTGGAGCAACGGAAGAGCGGAAGAAGGATTGAATGCCACACAGGAAGCAAGCGCCAGAAGGCTCTTTAACCAAAACAACACAGCATACAAGGGCAGAGCCTGATCAGTTTTCGATGGACCGAGCTGGATTCCCAGCATAAAATTGTGTCGTTACAGAGTAGGAATAAGTTCAATGATAGAAGTGTGGCTCTAGCTGCGACATAGAAGTTCAAGGTGCAGAAGTTATCAGTTTGGGCTGCTGGCTAAGGTCAGTTTCGATGCAAGTGTTGTCACAAGGTGACCCAAAGCTCCCGGAGTTGAAGTCACCTGACATCCTGCTTGTTTTATCTCGAAGTTTGTTATCTTGATTTTCTTGATCGAGTGGAAAGTCTCCGGTTTATGCTCTTCAGGATTGCTTGTGTTTGTTTCATCGACAACGATGTCGGGGGAACAACGCTACAGCTGGTGCAGATGGCGTTTCAGGTAATGGCCAAGCATTGCACCTGTACTGTACGGATGGCGTGTGTCAATAAGATACATGACTTGCGGGACCAGTTACATGCGCAGGAGGCGCAGGTTATTGCAGATGTACCAGTGGGGTTTGTGTGGATTGAAGCCATGTTTGGCAGGCTGCGTGTGAATGCAGCAACTCCCGGCATGAATTTCGTGGCGTTGACCAGCGAGGCTTTGCTTGCACCCGGATGCTCAGAGTGTTTCGAGGTAGACGAAGGGAGTTGAGGAGGCTGTGTCAACGCTTGACAGCCAGAAACTCCGACTCCGCCATCCCGAGTCTGCAAGCCTCCAGAAAACAGCTCCAAGACGCTTCCACAAAATTGTGCAGCTCGACGTGACACAGCAAATGTCAAGTCCTCCCAAGTGGAAGGATGAGTTGACCGAGCTGCTCAACAAGGTCGGGCAGGTGGGCATCCGGCAAGGTTGTATATTGGGGCTTCTTGCCCATGGGTCATCACCTCACCATCATTGTCGTCCCCGTCACCTTCAACATGCCAAGTCTCGTCGCAGCTTCTTCAGCTTGTTCTGCCGTTACTGCTGAACGCTTCTCCTGGTGAGTTTTGTGCCTCTCGAAGGCTGGCCAATTGCTCGTCGTCGACTACTACGTGCCTTGGGATGCGAGGGTTTCGGTTTAGGGTTACGTAAGGACCTTCTGAGAGTATGTTTGGGCTTTGGGCTCGAGGCGGGAGGAGCTGGTGACCTGATTGTTTTTCGCGGGAGGGGGGCGGGGATAGAGTTTCAGGAGTTACGTCAGTGATTTCTGGTTTGGTGTTCAAGGGTTCTGGGGCTTTGCTATGAGACGAGGATTCGCGGTTTTGTTGGGTCGTCCCTGCTCAGGTTGCGAGGCCGGGCTCAGGGGGGAAGGAAGGTTTTTTTGTGATCGGTACCGGCATTCCCCTCATACGACAGAGCAGATGGACACCAGCACTCATACGCTAGTGTAGTAAGTAGTTTGCATGGAAGTGTAAATAGCTGTTTCATTGTTACTGTTGATATCTTCCTTGTTACTGCTGGCAGCAACAGCGTCACTGCAGCCATCACCAATAGCAGTAGCAATCGGCAACAACAACCAACATCAATTGCATTACACTCATGACTATTTGCTTCGAGCTTTACGAGGTTGGGCCTGGAGGATGTGGAACGCGAAACGGAGAGAAGTGATAGGTGCACTTTAGACTGCTCTGTCTTTAAGCTTCGGCAAATTGGGGCGGTTTCAAGCTTCAGATTCCCGTGACTTTCGCCTCCAATCCTTGCTGACACTGCCAGCCCCTGAAGAATCGTTCAGAAGCCCAAATCCCATGCTCGCCCAAGCACGGAGACTTACACTTCATTACGTCTGGCCAAGGCACCCTGGTGCAGGCCGCAGGGTCGCTATGCTCGTAGCAGCCAAGCAGCCAAGGTTGCATTCGTACCCCTTTGCTAGCAATTGATTGTGCTCCTTGAAGATGCCAAGAAGAGGGTCATAGCCGAGTCGTAGCTGCGTCATGTTCCGAAGGCCACCAAGTGGGTCATGGATGCATGTGAGGTCTGCATATGCCATGTCTTTGCCGATGTTTTGCCGCATGACGTCCGCAAGCTTCAAGCAGAAACTGACTGTCAGATCCCCTGATCTTCCAGGGCGTGCCAAAAGCTACTGCGCTATGTGCAGAAGAGCCATGGTGCAATTCATCGGCATTTGTTCAAGCCGCAAAACAGCCCTGAAGGTAGGCTCTTTTTTGTTGTGATCTCCTTCTAAGGAAAGGTTTACCTAATTGCCCCGATGGAAAGGTTGCATGTTCAAGCTCAAGTTTCCGAGGGTATGGGCATCAGTGCCTTGCAAGACGTTTCGGCATTCTTAGACTTGGCCCTATTTCTGGAGAACAGTTGAAGCGTATTCAGTGTGCTTGATTCAATCATCAACCCCACATGATACAGGTACTGGACAGAGGCTGGATGTCGATGCTTACCACCCACTTTGTTGGTGTGTACAGTCGACTTGCCTTCGCAGCACTGAGCGATGAAGCGATCCACCTTGGAACTGAAAGAACAACAGTGGAGGCACAATCAACAGCATCACAGGCAGAAGCAAGAGTTGCAGCAACAGCAGCATGAAGGACAACCACTGTGGCAACATCATGCAGACACAAGCGCAGCTGAGGATTGCTCGCGATGAGAAATTCCGCAGCGGGCCAAGGGCACTAGATTGGCGTGACCGACCTTCGCCTCTCTCGGGCTTGCTGTCGTCATCACGATAGCTGTAATCACTGGCTACGTGCTAAGACTGCTAAGATTGTTTATCTTACAGTGTATGGTTAGGCTTTGGCACACCGGGCAACGTGGGCCTCCATGCAGGTAGCCCATTCATCCCATCCCCCGTTATCGCTGCCGTGGCTTTGAGCTGTACTGCTGTCCAATGCTGTCGGCGGATTCGCATCATCAACCACATGATTGACTGCTAACATCTACCTTGTCAGGGACTACCTTATTCCTTGCAGGCTGTTTTATCGAGGTGACTATGCCGTCCGCTCCTCTGCTATGCCATGCGATTTATTTTCTGATTCAGGGAGTTTAGGGCGTGCTCCTTTCTTCGTTTGCTCCAACGGCCAGAAGAATGGCCGAGCGTGGATACTAACGATCTACACACCACTTGCCCTTCTCCAGATGATATGTCCTCGGCTGCTTTTGACAAGCATCTCCCACCTGCAAGGCCGTACACTGACACTGACCATGACAAGAATAGCTTTGCTTCATGCGGGTTGCCTTTCTGGCCACTATGCTCCATTGCCAGAGATGCTTTCTGTTCCAACTTGGAGCTTGGGCCGTGGATCCTCTACAATTCTGGTCCTGGAAGACCATACATATGTACACACATATATATATATCTCTTATAAATCCTTTGGTTACCTTTGTTAGTCTCTGCGGGAATTCAGCATTTACTTTCTTTTGCACTGGCCATCGATATGGCGGCTGCGAGACTTACCCTCTCCCGTTTTCGTCTGCTTCTACCCACCAGGTGGTAGAAGTTGCTCCAATTTTGTTTATTATTAGTTGCATATGGGCGTTCTCCGAACTTGGGCTGCTGATAGGGGGTCCTGAGCATGGATTCGCTTGCGCTACCGATAGAGAGACAGTTCATGGTCTTGACACACGATCATGCGCATATCTGTCATCTTTTTGATCGTAACGATGATGATGATGATGGAGGTGGTGATGATGATCGTGATGGTGATGACGATGGTGGAAAATATGGTCATTTTGATGCTACGGCTTCAGCTGCTGATGATGATGGTACGTAATGCTACTACCGATGGTTCTTTTGTAGCGTTACAACTGCCCCCCCCCAGGTCTAGGACTTGCGAGACTTAGAATTCCGATCACGGGCAGGGTAAAGCCACGATGCTTCTGCCACGAACCTGGAGAAGAGCTTCAGTGGCTGAGCTACCAAGATGGTAAGCCCGAAGCCACCTGACAAGGCAACGTGGAATTCGCATCCGTGGATTTCGAACGCTCTCGAGAGCTCTGCAAGAGCATGGCCTGCCTGTTTGGTTGGGGATGGGGAAGGGACTTCGAGGTTTCAAGACGATGTGTTTTCAAATCAGGTCCCATGGAGACCTCCAACCTGTAAACGGTGGCTTTCTTGACTTCGCTGATGCCTGCATTTGCGCCGGCTCCGCGATCTGAGATTCGGCATGATGTTCACGGCTCCCGGCTAAGATTCATGAACACAATGAAGTTCCAGCAGGTTCGAGGTTTTGTTCGGCATTGCAAAGCTTGGGAAAACTTAGAGTTGCACAGGTCTCAAAAACATGAACCCCTAGGAGGGTAGGTGCAGGCACTTTGCAGCCTATTTCGTGGGCACAGTACACTGGATAAGATAGACTTTGTGAAGAGCACCAGGCAAAAGCGTTGACAAGCCGGGGGCTCGGTCCATTTCACAAGGTCTTTCGGCAGGGTGGGACCTTGGAAAAGCTTTTGAGCTCGAGCGTTGGTTGCAAGCGCTTGAGCAACAAATTGACGGGAACTGGCTGTCACGGCCTGTCACGATCAGGTTGCCGACAATGGAAATCTACCGTGGCCAGGCCGTGGTGAAATGGGAGAACCCGAGCCGCCTGAAGCTGTAAACCCTGAACGTTTTATGTTTCATTCCTGTGCGTTTCAGTTGACCATTGTCACCGTATCGTGTCAGGGTGCAAGGTTTGGCTTTAGATTCAGGATTCAGGGTTCATTGTCAGGGGTCAGGATGCAAGGCTGAGCATCCGTGTCCCTGCTGGGCGGAAATCACCAACCCCTAGCCCGAAAGACCAACCCCCGATCGTGCCCCAAACCCAATGCCATCGATCCTGAGCCTGCAGCCCGAAGCCGGATATGCATCGCGCTGTATGCTTGAATCGAGTATCTTCCGCTATTAGACATCTTACCCATCCCACCTAGAATTAGAAAACCTGAGAGCTGCAGGACCTCAAGCAACGATGGTCGGGTGCCAACACCAAAAGGCAATGCTTTCTTGCGCAAAGGTGTCTTTCGGGTGGGAGTTGTCTGCCGATCGGTGTAAGACTGGCAAGCGGAGTTATGGTCCCCTCCGGTCCACAAGACCAAGAGCCAAGAAGGTTCGCGTCTTCTTGTAGTCTCAACCGAGCAGACAGTATCACATCCTCATCCTCAGCCCAGAATGGGGGACTAGGATTCTGTGCTTCGTGCCAGGTTTCTGGAGCGCCTGGAGACTGAGATGCAGGAAGAGGACATCCCGGCTGTAGAGAAGGCCGTGCTGGCTGACTTCTTAGGGGCCCTACCCTGGACTGGAACCCCATGCTCTGAATTCTGAGGACCCGATTCACCGATGCTCCTTTGGCCAGAGCAAGAATCTGTCCAGTCGTGTTCTCTGTTCTTGTGTTCTGTCAGTTCAGATAATCGTTCGTGGTACTACATTATGTTTAATAGGATGACATGGACCGATGCAGCAGTCACATCGTAAGCATTTGATGATGCAAGATTACGAAGCACTGCAGCGTGCACCCTAGCGTTACGGTGCGTCACCTGATCCTAATTGCATCTTTCGCAAAGTAAAGCAAGATGGTATGGACGTGGCCCTCAACTACCCCTGACATGTTGCGCCCTCCTTCGCTTTAAGGCACTTGCCCGGTCGCCTCGTTTCTGGCTCTGCCTTTTCTCGTCGTTGCTCCTGTGGTTATTGTGTTCTTCAAGGTACCGGCCCGTCGGCCCGCATTGCCAGTCGCCTTCCTCTGTCTCCCTCCTTGTCTTCGGTTCTTGCGGTGGCTGTCCGCCTCAGAGTGCCGGACACTCATTGCAATCGCTTTCCCATTTTTCGCCGCCTTCTTGCCGGTGAGGTGGAGCGGGTGGCCGTGGCAAGCGGGGTCGGGTGGTTGCCATTGCCGCCTCACTCAACCCCTCTCATCGGGTGGCGGGGTTTGGTGGTGATTATTCTTTTCTCGCGTTGCCTTCCTTCTTTTCCCCGCCAATCCGCTTCCCCCTTCTCCCCTCTTCCTCTGTCCATCCTTTCGGTGCACCATCAGCGCACGTAGCTGCTCTCCGATTGGGGGGAAATGGGCGCGTGGTTGCGGTTTCCGGCGTTTACCGTTCTTCCTTTTCCTCCACACAGTGTGACGGAATTTTCAAAGCCTTCCTTAGTGCACAAAATCTGTAGTTCGACGCAGCAGCAGGTCGTCATGATGATGTTTTTCCGTCAAGTGTCGCATATTGCTCAACATTGCAGTGTGCATCGTATGCAGGTACGCAGCATTTACAATTGTCTGCGCTTCGACAGCATGGCCGCATTGTATCACCCGTATATTGCAGTTGCAGCTTTGTTGCTGCCTGGCCTGTGTTTGCATATATTGGCACGTTGGATTTTGCACCATGCTGCATAGTGTTATGCCATACCATTCTGCCACATCAGTCGTCCAGAGTTGCATCCTGTTGCTTTCATAGTGGCTTATGCTGTATAGTTAAAGAGGTCTTCCTGGCCCTTGATCCTTCATTCTGTCAGGCCGTGGTGATGAACTGACGCCAACGATGTGTTGTGCGTAAAGAGACAGCAGCATGTTGAAATCTGAATCTGAAGTCGAGTGCCTATACTCAAGCCTTCAAGCAAGCAAGGGCTTTGGGGATGGTTTCAGTATCGCCTGAAGCTCGTGGTGTATGCCGGAGGAAGCCTGTATCAACTCGATGTTTTCAGTGGACCCCGATCCTTCGTCAATTTGTGCTGCTGTCCCTTCAATACCAGTAGCGACTATGGCGGCTGCTTCCATGACGAACATGAAGACTTTGATTTAATCGATGTGAGCATTGTTACGTACAGTGCCGCACACGCACACGCACACGCACACGCACACACACACAGACACACACACACACACAGACACACACACACGTATATGTGCATATATGAACGCATATATCAGTGTTTACACTTATACATACACACATAGATACATGTATACATATGCACATTCATACGTATTATTATAACAGCATGTGTTCAGGCTTTAATGTGCTACTGTGTGCACACGGAAGGTGGTTCTTCTCTTAAGATGTGTGTGTGTGTGTGTGTGTCATGGTAGGACTGTGTTTGAACTTGAATCGCACACTCGAAAAGCTTCAATAGTTTTCAGTACTCAATAAAATCCGAGCTCCTCTGAACATCCACTAAAACACAGCCTATGTACGTGGAAGTACATGTGCCTGAATCTGCAGGCCGTCGGCAGACGCAGGTACACACGCTGCCTCAAGGGTATTGTAATTCTGTTCTACTTTGTTCGTTTTCTTCCTCGGTCTGTGTGGTAAGAACGGATTCTCGCATGCATGTTCTTCTGCATGTAGGTTGAGTGTATGTCAGACTGCAAACATGTTGGTGTATGTAAATGCAACGTAAACACAAAAAGCAGATTTATGTGTATATGCACAGGTGTAAACAGACATGAAACCAACACATAAAGTAAAATATGAGGAAATATGAGCATAAATAGACACTGCGAATGAATAAACAATACATCACGATGCAAAAACATAACTAGCCAAGTGAAAAGGTAGATAAGCAGATAGGAAGTGTGTATATACATATATGAACAAAGTTTTCACGCATGAACCAGAAAACAACATGGAGATATAGATAGGGGAAGAAAATCACCAGTTAAATAAGTAGGTATGCGTATGTACATATATATGTATACACATGTATTATATGTATGCACATATACACACAATATATACATATACACACTCGTGTATGTTATTACGCATGCATGCATGCATGTATGGATGTACGGATGATGCACCTGTGCATGTATGTACGGAAGTATGTAAGGATGTATGCAAGTAAGTACGAAGTATTTTTGTACGCATGTAAGTACGTCAGTAAGTAAGTGCGCAAGTATGTAAGTAAGTATGCATGCATATTTGCATGCATGCATGTATGCATGTCTGCTTGTACGTGTATGTTTTCGCTCACCAGGAGGCATGTATGCATGTTTTATATAGTCACAGAACAGGGATACAGGTAAGTATGCTACAAATTTCTGCTTGGCGCTTCAGGGGGCAGTGCTCTTCTGATTGCAGAAGAACAAACCTGCAGCCAAAAGCGCTCAATGTCGAGTGGGAAGCACCCCGAGAGATCTCCACTATCATTTTGAGCCATCTTGTTTTGGAGCAGGTTTGCACAGATTGTTGGATTGATCCGGTGGGGCGCGTCCCAACGTAAAGATCGGCTGCTGCATGTCGCGGTGGCATGTCAGGTAGTTCATAAGAGGGTGCGTTCGGTGGTCAGGAGGAGAGCTTGATGTCAAGGCCGCCACAGCCAAAAGTCTGGATATGTTGCTGGCTACCCATCTCGCCCTCTGGAGCTATCCAGCATCGATTGGTTCCATTTCCCGCTAGCGGGACGTTCGTAGCCCACACGGCAAGGGTCCCACAAGCAATCATGCGGTGCGATTTTCGCAGGAATCCTTGAGGTACAGGTTGGCTGTGGTTTTTGGTTGAGGCTTCGGGATCTTGAGGCCGAGCACGCCAAACATTTTTTTGGCGGATACTGTCCCGGAGATACTTTGCACGGTTTGCAGAGTCTCTTGATCCCGAAAGCCTTTGTGTTGGTTGCCGTGCGAGAAATCAAAAGCGGGCAATCTCACGGGCTTTCTGTCATGTACTTGCCAAGGGCGACTGCAATTACTGCTGATAATGTCCTGCTTCAACTCCTACTGCTGCGGCTTCGCCTGCGACTACTCCTACTCTTACTCCTACTCGCACTCTTTCCACCTTTACCCTCCTTTGTCGTGTCATCGGTCTCCATCACCAGCAACTACTACTGCTGCTGCTGCTGACTCTGCCACTGCCAATGCCACTGCCTCTGCCACTACCACTATCACTACAGCACCATTGTGTTACAGCGCGAAATGAAGTCTTGCTACGAGTGGATATAGTGGCAAGAAGGGTTTCCAGACAGGCATCGCAAGCGTGTTCTGTTGTCTGCAACCCCATGTCTCGCGAGCCTCCACTCCAAAAAACTCTCCAATCTTACCTGTAAAGTCGCCCGTGGCCAGTGCGTGTGCAAAAGGCCTGGGTTACAGGATGCGCAGAGCAAACACAAACTGAGCTGCTTCTTGCCATCTAGCATGAGATGCCGCGCCCGAAGCCTGGCGAAGTGACAAGTTGAGCCTTGGGAGCTGGACTTCGCTCGCCTGGCGAACTTTCTTGCGTAATGCTTGTCGAGAACATGCAAGCCCACACAGAACAGTACGGGGCATGCTTCCGAATCCGTTTGTATCAACTTGCTAGCCGCTAGCTGCATCTGCACAATGTCTTGTATATTCCTCTGGAACCGCCTGGTTCTGTTACTGGGGCATCGTGCAGTGGAATGGCAGTGAAATCACGAAGAGCGTGAGGGTGACGGAGGCTCGAAAACGCATTTCCTTGCACCGCTACAACCACTACTACCCCTCCTACTACCACAACTACAACTGCTACTGCTACCACCACTACTACCACTACTACCACTACTACCACTTCTACCACTTCTACCACTTCTACCACTACTACCACTACTACCACTACTACCACTACTACCACTACTACCACTACTACCACTACTACCACTACTACCACTACTACCACTACTACCCCCACTACCACTACCACCGCTACCACCACTAGTACCACTGCCACTACTGCCACTACTGCTACCACTGCTGCTATTGTTACTCGCTGCTGCCACTGCTACTGCTACTACTGCTACTACTGCTACTACTGCTACTACTGCTACTACTGCTACTACTGCTACTACTGCTACCACTGTTACCACTGTTACTACTGCTACTACTGCTACTACTGCTACGACTGCTACTACTGCCATCAACTGCTACTGCTACTGCTACTGCTACTGCTACTGCTACTGCTACTGCTACTGCTACTGCTACTACCTCTACCACTACCACTACCACTACCACTACCACTACCACTACCACTACCACTACCACTACCACTACCACTAGTACTAGTACTAGTACTAGTGCTAGTACTAGTACTAGTACTAGTACTAGTACTAGTACTAGTACTAGTACTAGTACTAGTACTAGTACTAGCACTAGCACTAGCACTAGCACTAGCACTAGCACTAGCACTAGCACTAGC
>BGNK01005170.1:0-16429 GCA_003297005.1 Symbiodinium sp. clade A Y106 | reverse complement strand
GTAGTAGTAGTAGTAGTACTAGTACTAGTACTAGTACTAGTACTAGTACTAGTACTAGTACTAGTACTAGTACTACTACTACTACTACTACTACTACTGCTACTGCTACTGCTACTGCTACTGCTACTACTACTACTACTACTACGGTGGATGAAGGAAATCTTGCACCACCTACATCCACTGTTTCGGTCTCATCCAAGGAACAACCCCGCACCCCCATTATAATCTTGACGACAGATCTCTTGGGGCGGTGCAAGATTTGTGTCATCGGAACGATTTAGTAAAGCCCCGTGTTCATAGCAATGTTAAGAAAGGGGCACGGGGTGAAGCTACGTAACACATCTTAAAAGCGGTGCAAGATTTCCTCCATCCACACTTAGTAGTAGCAGTAGTAGTAGTAGTAGTAGTAGTACTACTACTAGAACTACTAGTATTGCTAGTACTACTAGTACTATTAGTACTAGTAGTAGTAGTGGTAGTAGTACTACTACTACTGCCACCACTACTACTACTACTACTGCTACTACTACTACTACTACTACTACTGCTACTACTACTACTACTACTACTACTACTACTACTCCCAGCAGATTAAGCAAGTCCACCGGCTCTCAGTGTGGAGATGGTTTTTTTGATGGAGTGTCATTGAGGTTTTCAGAGGGCCCGAACTGTGCTAGACAGTGGCCTCCGTCTGCCTTAAGACCAGTGCATTTTGCCAGCGACTTTGGGCTGTCGTGATGACATGCTCGGCTCCCTTGCAAAGTGAGACGGCCACTCTGACAACTCTTGGCTTTATACAGCTCCATGAGAGCTATTGGACTTAGTTCACCTTGTGGCCAGAGTCTGTCGAATTCACTGCGTGACCCCCCCCGGCTCGCCTCAGCCGAGCTGGAGAACGAGACGCGAAACCGTGAAACCGCGAAGCCTCAGTGCTGTTTCCTACGTTCTGGACTGTTCCAAGCACAGCGTTGTAGATCGTTTAAAAGCATGTCGGGTTTGTGATACCACAGGCCCTCACACAATGGGTGCACGGGCAATATTCGACGTCCCCATGAGGATCCAGTATACAATGAGTTTTTGACAGGAGGCGAGTCTTGTTTGTAGATCTCCGACATGGGTTCAAGCCTTCAGCATGGAACATCGAGAGACTGCCCGTGCCGGCCCTACAAATTTTCGCTCCCGTGACCTCCCACGTCAAAGGAGATCCGTTTCCACGAGGAGCTCCCGTGCAGAAGAAGTTTTGAACTACCAGGCTATACATCTGGGGGAGTGCCAGCTGACAGTGTCAATGATGATTATGGCAGTGAAAACGGGGAATATACCACTTCTGGCGCTGCTGCTGCTGCTGCTACTGCTGCCGCTGCTGTTGCTGGTGCTACTGCAAGTGCGACTGCCGCTGCTGCTACTACTGCTGCTGCTACTGCTGCTGGCTACTGGCTATTGTGAATGGCTACTGGCCACCGGTAACGTTACTGCTTCTGATTCTACGACGACAGCAACCACCACCACCACCTCTACCACCATCACCACCATGTCGACCACTATTTCTCCTCCTCCAGCTGTTGCTGCTACTTCTACATGACTTCGCTGCTAGTAGAAGTCACGGCTACAGCAGTGATGATCTCATGGATGCCTGCAAAACAACAGCCATAATCAATCATTGCAGAATGGTCAAAAGGCGAAAAGCATCAGTCGAAACGACACTTCTATTAGGTGTCGTGATGAGGACAGGAGTGAACATCGCAAGCAAGCCTCCTCAGTGCTTGCTTGAGTAGCTAGTGGCAGCTAATGACTGTTGGTGACAGTGGGTGATGCAAAATCGAATTCTGATAGCGTAATATAGAGGATATCTGAGGAGAGTACATCACAGAGGTTCACAGAGAAAAGTCTCCGCAAAGAGTGTGCCCTGCGCTCGCTACGGTTCATAAAACATAAACAAAACGGAAATGGTCAAACCGTGCTGAGTTTCTGAAGAACCCTAGGCTTGAGACCATAGCCTGAATTTTGTTTCAGTTTGCATGCCAGGTGTAGGTGAGCAGTACTCATTAGAACCGTCCCCGGATGTTGGCCTGCACACATCCGTCGCAGGCAGAGGAATGTCTCAAACTTGGTGCACCCTGAGTCTATCCTTTGCCAAGCCCAGCACAAAATGAGCCTCCACCCCTTAGCTGAAATCCTCGCTCGGAAGTCTTTTTAGCTCTCCCCAAGCGCAGACTCGCATGCGCCCCAGCATCAATGTTGAGGCGCAGCCAAACGGATCTGCTCCATGTTCGAGCTGGCAAGACTCTCAATTCTGTCCGTGTCATCCCTCATCGATTTGTCTGTTTAGGTGTCAAGCTTACAACTTTGGCCACTAATGCAGACAAGACATCTTGCTGATGACCTGACAATGACTACTGTACTATGCTTCGGCACGTACGAATGCCAGTCATCGTGTTCATGGCTGCTGCTGAGCTACGGATTCTTCTTTCTATTGACTGTGCTAGCGCTGCTGGATCATGAGTGCTGTTGTCACTGCTCTCTTGCTATGGTGGTCGATGAACCAGTTGACCAATTCCTAGATGGTTTCTTTCCCTGTCTGCTCTAGCTTACTCTCCCTCTCTCTCTGCATCCCTGTCTCTCACTCTCTCATTGGTTCTGTTCTGGTGCTACGTCGCCCTTCTCGTTGGGAAGCTGGGAGCACCTGAACGGAGTTTGATGGTCTCCCAGTTCCCTCCGCACCGAACAGTCGGAGCAGCTTCGAAATCCGAGTTCTCGAGAACTCGGACCTCGGCGAGTGCAAGAAATTCGCGCAAGGTTCACATCGTGTGTGGAGACTGGCCCGCCTCCGAAAAACATTGAACCACACATACTGTAAGCCCTTGTCGAAGGCCACAAAAAGAGCATGTTGCCAGGGATTTCTCGTCTTGGCTTGTCTGGCTGCCGTAGCAATCAGAGCTACTTGCTTCTTTACTTTCGAGAGACTTTGTTGGATGAGAGATGGTGAGAGCGAGGAAAGAAGTGAGGCAGAGGTAGTTAGCAACTACCATTTCCATTTTCTAACCATGCCACCCCCCCATTGGCCACCTGAAGACCCAAAACCATAACAACCTATGTCTCAACCCTAAACCCACCGAAAGACCCACCTGAAGACCCAAAACCATAAAAACCTATGCCTCAACCCTCAACCCACCGAAAGACCCAACCCAAGACCCACATGATGGAACCACCAAAAGACCCATAGGAAGACCCCCATAGAAAAACACCCAACCTCAACCCCATAGACCCGCACCCTCATAAAAAAACCCATATTCCCCAACCCGAAATCCTTAACCCTAGAAAATGGAAATGGTATTCTCTATTAAAATATCTATACTAGGAATAAGGTTTGAGGACAAGGTTGCATAACATCAGAACTGCCATCATGCCAAGGTTCTCTCAAGACCAGCAGGCAATCGCGCGATCACAGACAACATGCACACATCAAACAGTTTGATTTTGTAGACAGAATGGTTCGTTTCTTTCTGCGTCGACATGGCACCCTCCATCGAGCCGTGCTGATATGGTCGTTGGTTTGCGGAGTGGGGGTTACGGCTTCGAGCGGGCGAGCCTTTTCCCTAGCGCGACCGGACCTACTAGATTGGACAGCTGAGTTGCAGAGGCAAAGGAAGACTACGATGAAGCGAAGCAAAAATTGGAGGAGGAATTCAAGAAGGAGAACCCCAATGACAAATACATCGAATTCCTCACGGCGAACGAACAGGACGCACAGAACCGCATAGAGTTGCTCCTGCAGAAGCAGTCGCGACCATCTGAGGCGCAACACGGTTGAACATACCCCATTTTTCCCCAGTAGGGTTAATTAGTTCGCCTAGGTATTCGTTCCTTGGTGGGCTGTGTGCTGCAGTGTTGTTGGTGCTGCGTTGTTTTGGAATTGCGATGTTGTTGCACTTTGTCCCTGCAGGTTGAGGTCACAGATGAAACGACACAGCAGATGGTGAGAGCTGGCACGTGGAAGTTGCCCAAGCATGAAGACACTCAAGAAGTCTTGGAGCGACAGCCGCAGTTGGACATGATCGTCGATTACATCCAGCACGTGCAGAAAGGCGAGAAGGCCGGCAAAGGGGTTTTCCCTTTGCTCGGCACTGCTGGCATGATTGGTATTGGCAAAACACAATTACTGCTGAACGGCTTGAAGCGTGCCAGCGAGCTCGAGAACGTCACAGGTCCTGGTTTCACCTTCAACGGGCAGGGCAATCTCAAAGAGCTCTTCCAGCAAAGCCTCGGAACTGAAAAACAGTACGGCGATGCTTTGGGTCAAGCACTCCTTCGTGCCTGCGAAGTTTCCGCGTGATGTGACAAAGTCATGCGATTTTGATACCTGCCTCCGCATTATCCGCAAGTTGGTGAATGCTGACGAGAAGGACCACGTGGTTTTGTTCATCGATGAACTAGGGGTTTTGGACGAGAATGCACCGCAATGTGCGAACCCTTCGGTGGTGCCGTTGCTTCAGGCTCTGATGCGGTCAATGGACGTGGAGAAGAACAAAGTTGTCTTTGTGTTTTCCCACCTTCGGGACGCTATGTTGGAGAGAGGGGCAACAGAAGGGAGTGGCCGCCCGATTATTTGCTTGGCGCTTGCAGCCCTGCAGATTGACACGTGGAGAGCAGGCGAGCATTTCGCAGTTTGGAGACAGGCTGCGGCGAAGTGGTCAGGAGTTCATCAGTTGCGCTGGGCACCCCCGATCACTTTTGACGGGCTTCAAGCAGTTGCCGAGGAACAGCCATCACTGCTTGAACTGCACGAAGCTCCAGTTTCAGAGGTGTTGTATGCCGCACGTGTGACAATCATGCGCGTTTGCAAGTTTGCCAGTAGGCTGGGCAGTCTCTTAATGGGAGATACAACGGTGATGCAATGGTTCAACCCACTGGAGCAGATGGATTTGGGCGTCATCAACGATCGAGGCTTGTTGGTGCGAGTGGACACGGGCGGTGAGCAAATGGCCTTTTTCCATCCTCTGGTGCTGTGCGATTGGGCACGGCAGCGCTACATCAAGAAAAAGTCTCCCCTTGCCTACCACCTTCAAAAGGCATATGAGTCCGACGCAGGTCTCGGAGAAGGTTCAGAGAAGCGGATGGAAGGGCTCATGTTCCACTATGAGGCGGTGCTTCGGATTGCACTGGAGGGCAAGCCCATCGCGCTGAACAAGTTCTACACCACCGACTATATGGGGACGAAGTTCAAGAGGATGCGGCGGCTCGTGGCAGCACTCCCGACTGACGGGGGCGATATCATTGTGTTTGTGAAGGACTTTGGTGACATTGATGCAGTAATAAAATTGCAGGAGGAGGGCGTCACGGTAGTCTCGCAGAAGCAGTCCGAAGAAGGCGTGGAGTATCTCACGCCGTGGCGGCTGAATGATGCGGAAGGCAAGCTCGTCGTTGCTTGTGTCCAATGCAAGTTCGTGAAAGAAAAGGTCTCGCGGAGAAAGGTCAAGGAGCACATGCACTCTGCCGTGAAACCCCTGAAAAAGAAGAAGATAGGCGTTTCCCAGTGCTTTACGCCACGCCTGACCAAGACACCATTCAGGAAAGCACATACAAAGATGGTGTCTACTTTAGCGAGGTCGGCATTTTCACGGGCAAGTTGGGCATCCTTCGGCTTCACGACGAGAAACTCGGCAAGAGCCTGCAGAGGGAAGTGCCCGTGCTCAACCGCTCAAGAAGCGAGGTTGCAGATTAGACATGCATCTTCGCTATGAATTCGAATACAAGTTTCACCGAAGGTCAGACACAGCACGTGCGAAAAAACAGCCAAGTTCCACGATTTCAGTGATTTTTTGGAGTAGTCGGGGCAGACCTTGAGAACATTCCCAGCGGAAGTTGTTCCGCGGTCAGGGTAGAATTTGTAAGAATTCCGAGTGGAATTTGTTCAGCAGTCAGGGTAGAATTTGCAAGTAGTCCGAGTGGAATTTGTTCAGCGGTCAGGGTGGAATTAGTGTGAAGGTTCTGGGCCTTAGGTAGTTCGACGAGTCCTCGTAGATTCAGCAACTCAAATCGCAAATACTGCCTATCAATACTTTCAACTGTACAATAATCTTGACCTAATTTATTTTCAAGTTTTTCTATGGTATAAATATTCTGTGACCAGTTGCTCACTCTTTCTTTTTCATTCGGTTTTCGCTTCCTAAATATCTTAACTTCGTCTCCTACATCTAAATCAAGATATACGCGGTTCTTCTTTCCCTTCATCGTTAAATTCAATTTCACTTTGAATTGATTACTGGGTCTTCGGGCTTCTTTCGGTGTAAATCCCGTGGCCGAGTGCTTCATTTGATTAGTATAGGTTAGTACTATTTCTAGTATGTAATCTGGCCATTGGATGTTTTCCTTTCCCTTTTTCTCATCTGCTTCAACCCTCCTATACAGCATATCTTTAAATGTGCGGATGGCTCTTTCGCTAATATTTGGGTGCGCCCTCGTTTGGTGATGTTTTATGTTTTCATCCTTCAAATACTTTTGTGTTGCCTCTTTGTTCAATGCGCCTTCATCATCTGTATAAATTATATCGGGGTTCTTACCCATCTTCTTTAAACACTCAATCATTCCACGAGGCATAGCTTGTTATGGTTTGGGTCTTCAGGTGGGTCTTTCCTATGGGGTCTTTCGGTGGGTTTAGGGTTGAGGAATAGGTTGTTATGGTTTTGGGTCTTCAGGTGGCCAAAGGGGGGGTGGCATGGTTAGAAAATGGAAATGGTAGTTGCTAACTGAGGTTGGGACGAGAGAGGTAAGGAAGGCTTGCAAGGACGATGCCGCAAGCAGAGTGTCCGAATTTGATCTTGTTGCCTCCTGGCTTCGAGCCCTGGTGCATACTGTACCCATTGACGTTCTACGCGTTCCGGTAATGAGCCCTAACTACTCCATGGTCTTTTTGGCGCTCGCCACCCAGACTGTGGCTGCTTTCGCCCCCTCGACGATGCGCCTGCGCGGAACGGCGCGCGCAATGCCTCCAGATGAAGGCTGGTCTCCGTAGGTCATGGTGGGGGTATCGAAGGAAGGAACGTTTCAACATCCTGCCTGGGCTATAGTCGCAAGATTTTTTTGCCCTGTGCAGGTGATGGCTGGTCACTCCTGACCACTTTCGAGAACACAGCTTGGCACTTGGCACAGCCTCAGTTAGAGACAGCGACTGATCTGCGATCTGAACCATTTGGATCGGTGGAGCAAGTTGTGTCGGCTGTTGGGTCTTCGAAGAACAGCACTGGCAAGTCCGCACCGCAAGCGCCGAAGTCTCTCTCCTCGATCCTGAATGTAGCTGTCGACTCGGATGGCGATTTGGATGATGCCGACGTTGTTGACTTCCTCCGAGAAGGATCCCTGGCTGGCTTTGCTTGAAGCTGCCGGGCGTGCACAGGCTTGCTGTCGAGAAGACGTGTTAGCAGGCCAATCCCTGGCAAGCTTTCTTGCCGGTGTTACCTTGATACTGGAGGCTGCTGTTGCAGGCTCCGCTGTTGAGCTGCTGCTTTTGTGCGGACAAAATGCACACACTGACTTTCCAAGCGCAGGTGCAATGAGTGTCTCCTCAGGCCCAGATAAGCTTCCAAGTGCAGGTCCCAAAAGCAAGGTGCAAAGACCGCCCTTAGCAAGTCTGGTGCTTCATTTTCAAGCCTAAACCGTCAAGCCGGAGTCTTTGGCCGTTCAATTTGACTTTAGCGTATGCTGCTGCAAACCCCGCCAACACTACATTGGCTCTCCCGGATCCTGTTTAGTATCTTCATACAGCAACCCGATATTCACGTTGACAGCCACAAGCCAACCTCAGCAGAGTGAATGAGTAAAGCCCTGAATCATGATATTTTTTCAGGCAAAGCCAAAAGGAACCCTAACCCTGGCCCGGCTGGCTGCGCCCATGGCCTGGCGCTGGACCCGGGCGGCGCTCGTACCCGGGTTTCCAAGCAGGGTGCAGCAGGCTCCACTGCTCTCCTCCTACTCCTACTCCTCCTAATTACTCCTTCTACTCGTCCTTTCTTACTCCTACTCCTCCTACTCCTCCTGCTCCTCCTACTCCTCCTGCTCCTCCTGCTCCTCCTACTCCTCCTGCTCCTCCTGCTCCTCCTGCTCCTCCTGCTCCTCCTGCTCCTCCTGCTCCTCCTGCTCCTCCTACTCCTCCTACTCCTCCTATTGCCGCTGCTCCTGCTCCTGCTCCTAGTCCTACTCCTACTACGACTACTACGACGACGACGACGACTACTACTACTACAACGAGTCCTACTACAACTGCTAAGACGAATACTGCTACTACTACGGCGGTTACTGCTGCGGCTGCTGCTACTGCTGCATGCATGCATGCATGCATGCATGCATTCATAGTATATTAGTAGCCAGTTTCGACATAAATAGATATGACCCATCCATCCAGGTATCTAAGCATTTGTTAGTCCATGTTCGCATCTAGATACTCACTCAACTGTTAATGTGATTAGAAGCATCCTTTCACCTATCCAATCATCCAACTACTCACCTGGACAGCACAATCCATAATATCATCTAGCCTACCCATCCATCTATAATCACCCATGTATCCATCCATCGACCCATCCATCCTTCCATGCGTCCGTGTGGCCGTCCGAACCTTCGGGCGGCATTCCGCATACTGTATTTGCACTCAAAAATACGCTTTTGGAGGCCTCAGAGCTCACGACGTCTTGGGAATGCATTCCGCGGATGAATTTGGAGGTCCAACCAAGAGCTCTAGATAGAAGTTTTCGGGAAACGTATCGGGAAACACATCTGGAGGCCTAAGGAGCGCTGCCAAGTTGCTGGCGGATTCGGGACCAAACCCAGCTTTCCGCCAAGTACTGGCGGGATTCCAATGCTGTCGCCCCAGTCTTGGCGGATTCAGAAGCAAGACCGACCTGCTCGCGGAGTACATCCGTGTGCCGGACCGAGGGATCGTGCCGCTCGGAAGAAGGCGACATGCTGTACGCAGCGCAAGGGTTCCTCGAGCGGAGGGCCGAGGAGTCGTGCGTGTTGGAACAAGGATCGTGCCAATCTCACGAAAAGCATTACCACTACAACTGCCACGCTGTGGTTTAACATTGTTAGGCAAAAGTCCGCAGCAACGGTATTCTTTCGGATTTTGATTGCGGATCGTTCTAGAACATGCTTTCATGCAAGTGCCAAGATTTTCAGTATCCTCCGATGTCCAAAAAATTACGCTCACTTTGTCGAGTGTACCTCCAAATATCTTGAGGCATCCTGTTCGGGTTGGAACGGCTTCCCGGAATCAGTTAGCACACTGCAGACCCCAAGCACTTCGCGTTTGCACGGTTCTTGGGGCTCTTAGTTTGGAGGCAGCAGTTATTCAGACCCGAAATGTGAGACTCAAGCCAAGGGCTTTCAGGAAGTAAATCCCGGCACCAAGAAGCCAGGAGGCATCTTGACAAGTCCCGGCAGGTTCGTGGACACTTACACTCTGCCAGCCTACAGAAGTTCTTCACAAACAAGACGCACAAGAAGTACTGCGAAAACTGCCGCTGCTTGGATGGACTGTGCCGGGATTTCCAGAGCTTTTTCTACGGGGGCGGGTTTGGTGGGATGTGGGTACTGTGTCATCCTTGAAATCTTGCTGTATCCTTAAGCTCGGAACCCTAGGGCACAAAACACCCTCCCAAGCTTTACGAATCCAAGAGCTGTTCACGGGGCGAAGATCAAAAGGTAAGCCGAGCGCACTTCTTCTGGAGCGCTGTTCTTACTGCGGAGAGGCATGGTCATGCATGACCTTCATGAGCATAAGTGGGGCGCTGTTGAAATGGCGGGAATTCGGACCTTGGAAAGGAGCCACAGGCCAAGGGCTTCTCGAGAGACAGCCTTCAATGCAAACACGCATGTCTGAGTCTCGTCTCCCGACTTGGCAGTAGAGAAGTCCCGGCGTATCGACACGGGCTCGCCACCGTCTGTGCGCTCCTATCCAGAGCAGCGGGTTCGGTCACGTTCTCCGCTGCTTGCTGCAGCTTTCCCTGGAAGGCTCTCAGTGACTCGCAAATCGCTGCGATGGGTCGGGATCCGCTGCTGGAGGCCTGGGAGTGGTACCAGGAGTGGAGCTTATTGGTGCTGATCGGAACTGCTTCCATCCCAGCTGCCGTTGCCAGATTTCCTTTGGGGACTTCTTGGTGCTGGCTTTCCATCCTCTAAGATCTCGTGCTTCAGTGAACTTCAAAGCCGTGATGCATCGACTGTGGGGCTGAACACGCATGCACTGCACCAGGACCTGATTCCGTGTGCGAACTACATGGAATAACACAGGCCCAAACCCTTACGCACACTTTTGAGCGTAGAGGCGAAAGCCCGTAAAACCACAAATCGAAGCCTCAACCCCTTCCGAGCCGGTTTTTAGGCTCAGGGCCCAGGGTTTCAGAAGCACACAAGCCCACAAGCTTGAGCCGACCCAAACCGTAAAGCTCCTGGAAATCGGGAAGTTGTGGAATGGTGGTTTGTGGTTCTTGCTGTCAGCTCTTAGAACGGTGCACCTGTAGACGTTCGACTGCAGGGTTTTGAGTTTGAGGCCTCAGGGCTCCAGCTGAGGGTTGGTACCAGGGCTATCTGGGTTGGCACCCCCAAGCCTCTTGACATCACACCGCAGGCAGTTTTGGATGCCGGGACTTCAGGCAGGATCCTATTCCTGAACCCCCACACCCAACCATCGCACCGTCGTCAATTGATTGTAATCGTACATGAAAATTCTATGGTGTCGAATGTGGGGCGTTGCCTGGTGTCGGGAGTGTTCATCGCTACACGTTCAAAGCTTGGGCTCCGGAATTACACAACTGCTTCGTGACTTTATCCTACCATGTGCTGGGCTATCCTCCAACCCTGGGCCCTGCATGAAGCCGATTCCCTCATAAATAATTATGTGTGTTTATACATACATACATACATATGTATATATATATATATATGTATATACAAACACATACACACATGTACAAATGTTTGCTTACCTACCTACTTAATTACCAACCTACATACCTACCTACCTACCTACCTACCTTACCTACCTACCTTACTGCCGGCTACCTTCGCACATGTTTCGGACATAGATACATCGACATACATACGTATGTTTGCACGCACATATCTCCTTACTTACCTAGCTAGGTAGCCAGCTAGCTACCTAGCTACGTAGCCACCTGGCCACCTAGCTACGTAGCTACCTGGCTACCTAGCTGCCGCATACGCGCATGCAATCAAATGCATGCATACATACCCACGTAAGTGCATGCGCAGCTACGTACTGACATATATACGCATCGATGCACGCAAGGATGTGCGTAGTCACTCACGCACGCATGCATGCACGCACGTATGCATGTATGTATGCACGCAAAGGCATACATACATGCACATGCGTACATACATACACACATGCATACGTAAATACATACGTGCATATGTCCATGGATACATACATTCGTATGTAGCCTCGAACTTGCGCACATACGCATGTACGTACATACCTACATGAAGACGTACATATATACATACATACATGCATCCATCCGTACATACATGCCTACATACATACGTACAGATGCCTTCATATGTCCTTACGTCTTCACATGCATACATGCATGCGCACATACGCACATACACGCATGGACTCATACATAAACACATACACCCACACCCATATACATATAATACATATACCTAGTCGAGCATATACATATACACACGTACATACATGTACATACAGATGCATATGCATACATACTACGTATATGCCTACCCAAGCCTACATACATACCTACCTACCCACCTACCTACCAACCAACTTACCTGCCTACACACGTATATGCATATGTATATGTCTATGTCTATGTCTATATCTATATCTGTATGTGTATGTGTATGTGTATGTGTGTGTATAGAGAGAGAGAGAGAGAGAGCAAGACAAAGAAAAAGAGAAAGATAGCCAGAAAAAGAAAGAGACAGATATCCAGAAAGATAAAGAGAAAGAGAGAGAGAGAGAGAGAGCGGGGCAGACCGAGAGAGATCGACAGAGATAAGGAAGGAAAGAATACTGAAAGAACGAAAGGAACAAACGAAGTAAGAAAAGCACACAGAACACAAGAAAGAACGAACTAAAGACAGACGGAGAGCAGGGATCCGGTATTAGAAGCAACGCACAGCATAGACATTCAGTGAATTCGTCCTGGTCCCCGATCCCTAAATATCTAAATCCACGTGCCCTCCTGCCTACCAGCGTCAACCCCCTGCTGCCCAGACTTCGACGAGCTGTATCGCTCCTTCGAACTGTTGGTGCTGAAGCACCGCTATCCCGTTGGCAGGGAACACCTCTTGGTGATGCCCAAGGCGATTTCCGCGGCTGGGAGTCGGGTTTCAGAGCTTGAAGGGAACCCGAAATCTGAGTATACTGCACGCTGCGCGCCCTACACTTGCCGTCTGGGGTTCACGTGTCGAGAGAGTTCCGGGCAAGAGGAGAAGGAGGAGGAGCAGGTTTTTCTGTTTGGGTGGGGTTGATTGGCATTCAAAGTGAAGCAGGATGATTGTTATGATAATGTCGATGATGGCTCAGCAGGGTTGCACCCCGGAAGGCAGGTCTGGTCCTGCACATCTTTTCGCGAGTCCGGGCAGGACACTTGTTACGACCTTCGACAGCTGCGGCGGCGCCAGGTGCCCTTCTTGAAGAAGATGTATCAGAAGGCCATGGGCTAGGAACTGCACGGTCATTCCACAGCTCCAAGCCATGTTCTCCGCCTGAGGAGGGCTTGTTTCGTTGTGTCAAAAATTGTTGTTGTCGGAAGTGCTGCCATGAGCAACAAGTACAAACATGTTCCGTGAAATCGCAAGATGGACATTCCGCGCCTGTGCAGCCCGTACAGATGTCTGCTACTCATTGTTTTATCCTTGAACTTCCTTGCCTGCACGACATGGAAAGTTGGTTGGGCTTCTGCGAAATTCAGAATACGGCTTGTGACTTTGATCACTGTGTTTCAGACATTCATTGTAATCGCTACAGCTATAGATGTAAGTAGACGACTACGACTGCGACTGCCAGTGCTGCACCTCCTCGCATTCTCCTCCGCCTGTACGGCGACAACACCAGAAATCAGCGGAAGCAACAACAAAAGCGATATGTACCGTGACAGCAGCAACAAAGAATAAATACTGTTGCTACGCGACTACTCCGACTGCGACTGCGACTGCTGCCACCGCCACCCCCACCGCCACCCACCACCACCTTACTGCTACCACCACCACCACCACGGCGACAACGACTACTCCTACTGCTCCTACCCTTATCCTATACTGCGTTACCATTGTTATTTTATCAACGACTCTTACAGTACGACTGCAGCGACGACGGGATGACGGCCACTAGTACTGCTACTGCTTCTGCTTCGGCAACTAATACTGTCACTGCCACTGCCGCTGCCGCTGCCGCTGCCGCTGCTGCTGCCGCTGCTACCGCTACTGCTACTGCTACTGCTGCTGCTACTGGTTTTGTTACTGCTACGACGATGACAGCTGCAGCGACTACGACTGCGACTGCGACTGCGACCACGACGGCGGACGGCGATGACTACGACTACGACTTGGCTCTGATTACGATTACTATTACGAGTACGGTATTGCTCTTGCTCTGCTTCGGCTGCTTCTGTTGAGCGTCCTGGACCAGGGAATGGAGTGCCTTCGGAGCCTGTGCATGTTGCCCGAGGAGGCACCCGACCCGCCGGTGCCCGGGCCTGCATTGGGTTAGAGAATCTGATTTTCCAAACCATAGCACCTAACATCTCCAATTTTCAGGGGTCTTTGGAATGCACCTTCACGGCAGGTGCTCGGCGACCCCGGGGCTTTCGTAACTCGAACTCCCCACGATCTACAATTTTTCCAGCCTGTGTGCACGTGTCATACCTCGAATCGTTGCGTTTGTTACACATCGATCGGTGTCCACACCAGGGAAAGCACTTCTCAGCACATATCTGATGTTGCAGCTGAGTTGGTGGATTTGTCTTTAGGTGTCATCTACATGGTGTTGAGCATGTTGGCCGTGCTTCGAACGGTTGTCCGCCTCATGCACGGTGAAAGCAGCACTAGTATTAGTAAGTGGTGCAAGTGCCTGCGCCAATTCGCTGCCGTCGAGAGTCGCAACAGCACCGTGTCACCTTGGAAACTGTGTGTTGTCCATCCATACAGTCGACTAGTTGACACCTGGCGTGTGTCTGAGTAGCGTCACATTGGAATTCTGCTTTGTAGCGCTTTCTGCTAACGTTTGTTGGGTGCGCTGTCAACATTGGGTCTACTTGGTGTTTTACATTCGCCGCAGCGTCGTTTTTGCTGTCGAAAGAGGCATCTGCATGTGGATTCGTGCATTCTGTAGTTGTTGCTGGGTGTATTGTCTACAGTCAGTCTATATGGGGGTTCGTACTTGTTGAACTGTTGGTTACGGCGAAGTGTCTACATAGGGTTGCACGTTCTGTGTTGTCGCGAGGTGTGTCTACATGGGAATTTTCCTCTTTGGACTCTTGCCTTTGCTGTCACGGCGATTTTATGGGGATTCGTGCCATAAGTGCTTTGACTTACTTGTTGTTGGTTGGGTGTGTTCTCCATAACGTGTCTAAATGGTGGTTTGTTGTCGTTGTGGCATCGCTGTTGCTGTCCCGCAGAGTTTGAAGCGGCGTCTACATGTGGATTCGTGTTGCTTGCTGTGGTTTGCAGAGCGTGTCTCTGTGGTGTTTGTGTTTGGTTTGCCTGCGTGTGTGTAATGCATGCATGGAAAATAGCTGCGCAGGCAGAAACACCCCTGCTCGCATGTCGCTCACGCGAGGATCGCTTTTGGTCGCGTGGGAGTCGTGAAGGCCCAAAAGCTGTCACCTCTCCGCCGCCTCCATGACCTAGGTTTCAATTGGCCCTGTGAATCCATGTGGATTATAGGAGCACGTTGTCAGAACGGGCCTCGGCCACGTTTTGTGGCGCTGGCGGCTACAGGGGGAATGGCTGGGTTCTAATTTGCATCATTTACTTTCTTCAGACGCTTGAGAGTCCTGAGCTGGACCTTCGGGCCTACTTGAGTTGTTGTGCATGCGTTATGAAGCTCCGAGAGCCGGAGCCAGCTGAGGTGGCCTGCGGCTTCTCCTATCCAGCTGCAGCTTGGGCTTTTCAATCGGCTTATGAGGAATCCTTGTCCGGTCGAATCTTCAAGCAAGGACTACAACCACCTGCACCTTCACTTGGTTGCGGCGCCCTTCACTCGCCTGGAGCTATTTGCCAGGCGGCGAGGATATCCACACTCGGACGTCTAGGCTTCTTTATTGTCAGATTCTCTGCGCCTCTGCTGTGCTTAGGAAACTTTGCTTGGAAAGGCACCAGATGTTAGAGTCAGAGATGGAGCTTATTCGTACATCCTGAGCTGGGCTTTCAGTTCCCGATTTTCGAGGAGGCTTTTCGGATTGCTTGTTGGGTAAGATTCGTTATCGATGGTTCAAGCTGCATGGCTGGGGAGCCATTTGGGACTAGGCCCGTCATCTTTGCCGTCGCGCTTCTCACCCTCCTCGTGGTCTCATCTCCATCATCACCGTCACCATTTTCACAATCGTCGTCACCATCATAACCATCATCATCATCGTCATCATCATCTTCATCATCATCGTCATCATCATCGTCATCGTCATCATGATCATTATCATCGTCGTCATCATCATGACCAACATAGCAGTCGCTAGTTTGGCATGCCTCAGTGCAACCACTTGACGGCGTTGTTTCTTGTTTTAATCCTTTCTCGTGAACCCACTGCAGTCAAGGTTGAAGGCTAGAATTGGCGAAGGAAAGTCTCACCTTCACGCCCCGCAGAAAACGGAGACAGGACGTTCAGCGCTTGACCATATCATCATTATCTTCATCATCACCATCATCATCATCATCGTCTTCATCGTCTTCATCATCAGCATCATCAACACCATCATCATCATCGTCATCATCATCATCAGCAGCAGCAGCACTTTTATGAAAGTCATGATGCAAGGCCCGTGTTCTATCCGCTACCCGAAGTGGAGGTCGCTGGGGGCAACTATGAGACTAACAGTTCTAAGAGTTTAGCAGGCGCGGACTTGATAACAGTAAGGCTCAAATGTTCAAAGCAAGTTGAATATATTTCCGATACCAGTTTTAGTAGTAGTAGTAGTAGTCGTCGTCGTAGTCGCGGTAGCGGTACCTGTAGGTAGCGGTAGCGCAGTGGCAGTGGTGGTGGTAGTGTTAGTTGCAGTGGCAGTGGTAGCAGCAATATTAGCAGTAGTAGTAGGCGCCCCCCCCCTACCAACCACCCCCCCCCACATACTCCTCTAACACACATCCGTTTTACTCGGTATTTACAGTACTTTCGTCATGTCGGAACATCTTATGAGGCTTAAACTCACGCCTGGGTTTTTGA
>BGNK01005169.1:682-42847 GCA_003297005.1 Symbiodinium sp. clade A Y106 | reverse complement strand
TTATTTGTCTTTATTTGTCTTTAATTTGTCTTTATTTGTCAAAATTTGCCGATCCTGTCGAACAAGCCCTGTAGATCTAATCCCTGTTGTTCTGGTTCGGTGCAAACGGCCAATGAGTTTGTCTGTCCTGAACTTGGTTGGGGATTAAACTAATGATTAAACTGATTAAACATGAAGTATTCGGAGCTTGCACGACGTAGTTTACCGTCTCGGTTAGTATCGGGCTACCTGCTCGCCAGCGGCTAAAAGGCTATCACGGCTAACAGCTTGGCGGCTAGATTGGGCTACTACCGAAGCTAACCTAGTGAATCAGAACATGAACGAAGGTCTTGATAGGAAAATGGACATGTACCTTTTCAGACATTGTTTGCAGGTGCTGGGAATCCCGGCGCAGATCGTCACCGCCTCCGATTGCGACAGGGCCTCTCAGGCTTTTATTAGTGCCAACTTCGAAGTGGACAGATTCTTTGGGGATATGCAGACCCAAAGCAAAAGTTGGATATCTGAGCCGGGCCCGCGCCCTGATATTCTAATCGCAGGTCCTCCTTGCAAGCCTTACAGTCGACTGCGGGCCAAGCGTTTTGTTGCAGGGACAGTGAAGCAACATGCCGCATTCAATGTCACTTTTCAAGATTTCTTCGAAAGCTTGGATGCCCATGATCCCAAAACTTCTGTTTTTGAGAATGTTCTTGGGATGGACGACAAGATGCATTCCAACAGCGATGAGACACCGCTGCAGATGTTGCCCGGCTTCATTTTTGTGGATTTTCATGTCTGTGCCCATCTGTCAGTTGCCGGACTTGCTCAGGAAGGCTTCAGAATTCTCTGGCACTGTAGCAGTGTAGCCGTGCTCTGTGCAATCTGGCTTTCGCGAGCGCGCGTGTGTGTGTGTGTGTGGGTGGGGATGTGTGTGTGTGTGTGTGTCTGTGTGTGTGTGTGGGGGGGTGGGTGGGGATGTGCGTGTGACGTGTGTGTGTGTGTGGAATCGCCGCAATCAACAGCCAGCCGATAACGTGGAATCCAATCGGTGTTGGGAGCACGTGCATCTTTCGGGGCCTTGTTGCCTGATGTTGCCTGGTCGCTAGGCTGCTAGCCGCTAGGTTTCGTAGGTGTCAAAAGGAAATGCTGTGTCTGAGTGATGCGATGTATCTTGTGACAGCCTACATGTGAGCAACTCCGGTGAAATCATTCAATGATGAGTGGAGGTTCATGGATCAGTTGAACACCTACGACTGGGCTGTCAGCTCCGGCTTCTGGGCCGTCGCGATCAAGAGGAATCTGGCAAGCTGGATTCCTCTGAGTCGCCCAAGGCCGGCAAGATTTCGGGGCTTGCGGCTTGCGGCTTGTATTTTCGACCAGTGAGTGAGTTGTGGCTTTCGCGGCTAGGTTAGTGATGATAAGTTGAAGTTGTTTTTGTTGTCGGTATTCTGATTTTTATCGTCGTCGTGGGTCGTCGTCGTCCTCTTCGTCGTGGTTGTTGTTGTTGCTGGTGGTGGTGGTGGTGGTGGCGGTGGTGGTGGTGGTGATGGTGTTGTTGATTGTCGTTGCTGCTGCTGCTGTTCTTGTTCTTGTTCTTGTTCTTGTTCTTGTTGTTGTTGTTACTGTTGCTGCTGCTTGAGGTGGTGGTGGTGCTGCTGCTGCTGCTGCTCCGCTGCTGGTGTTGGTGCTGGTGCTGGTGCTGGTGGTGGCAGTGTTGTTGTTGTTGTTGTTCCGCGTTTTGGTGGTAGTGCTGCTGCTGCTGCTGCTGCTGCTGCTCCTCATCAAGATTCTACTGATTCTACTGAATCTGTTGATCTGTTGTGCCCATGCTGCCCTGCCCTACCCTGATGATTGTTTATGATTGTCCCTTCACTGCTTTTCACTTCTGAAACTCCTGTGATTCCCACTTCGAACACTCCAAGCCGCATCTCTACTGACCAATATCGGAAACCCGAGTGCTTTGTTCCACTGGCTTAGGCTATGGCTATAACAAAGTTGTATGCCGCAGCCAATTCGCGTGGCCCTACAGAAAAGGGCAAATCAGAAGTCACCCAGCCGGCCAAATCGGTCCGAGAACTGCGACACACCACTACTACCCAACTAGGTAAGCCCTAGGCCTTAGTCACTAGTCACCATAGTCTCTGACCTCGAAACCTCCTGGTAACACGATACCGCTACTCCCGAAGTTTCCCATCTCCCCAACACAAACAGATGTGGCGGTCGATCTGCATTGATTCGAATCAGCTTGCTCCACTAGGTCACTAGGTCCAAATAGTGCGGTGCCACAGTTTCTCGCAGTCGGTTAGCAGTTATTGCAGGGTTTACCCGAAATTTCGAGTTTACAAGCGCAAGCTACGGCTCCAAATGTTTGCTGCTGCTGGTGCCTGCTCTTGTGCGGTTAGCAGTGCTCACGCGCACCCTGTCAATGACTTCCTGGGGTGCTGCTGCCGAAGCATTTATCCAGCCAGCTGAAAATCTGCCTTCCCAACTTCAACCTGCAGCATCGTCGTCTTCCTGGGAAGATGCAGCAGACGATTTTCTCCAGGCGGCAAAGGAACTAAAGGACCCACGAAAGCCCGATGGCTCACGAAACCCCACTGCCAGACCCAAAGGCAGACCAAGGAAAAAAGTTTGGTCGGAGCAACCAGTTCAGAAGACTTTGGCAGATGTCGTGGCAGAGCAGCAGTTGGTGTTGCACAAGAATAGCTCCCAACTTGTTCAAGTTCGCAGCTCTGCTCAGCGAGAGCAGATGTTGCAAATGATCAGCAGCATGGATCAGTACCATTCGTCATTGTCAGCAACCCAACAGCTGATGGTTTCTGAGAGTCGGGGCGTGGTTGCTGCGAAGCAAGTTCCTACTGGTGCGGGTGATCTTGAAGACGACAAAATGCCACAGTTTTTGAACATAGTTCTGCAGCCCGCCCGATGTGTTACAAGCGACCGGATGCTGGAAACCATGACGCAGGGCAGAGTTACTGGCATGATCGAGGTCGTGGCATCTGGTCTTCTGGAATCCAGCTTTGGGCAGTGGGACCTCTTTCTGCGACAAGTCCTGGAGCAGATTCAGGACCGTGCAGTAGAGCCGTTGCTTTTCATCAAGCAGCGGTTCTACGATGAGACTCCTTTGCGATGCAGGCACAAGGCTCAAGGAGAGCCCAATGTGACAAAGGTATTACAATCACATCTTCGTCTCGGGATCTTGTTGCGGGACTCGCAGAGTGGGGACTTGCGGTCTTTCTTTGGCAATGTACCTCTCTGGCTTCAGGCTTTACAGGAGGCCAAAGCTGAGGATATTTTGGCAGCCCAGCGTGACATCGAAGGCTGCTTGTCATGCCTGCAGTCGTGCTGCGAGGCCTTTCCTGCAGTGCTGCAGCTCGTCACGACCGACAGAGCAGGGTCCAACTACAAGGCCGAGGCAGCCATGCAAAAGTTGCACCCGTTGTCCAAACGGGTGCACTTGCCCTGTGATGTGCACAAAGCATCACAAGCAACAACTGCAATGTTCAGTCTGACATCTGACAGTGTGACAGCCATGATCAATTATGGGTTGTTGTTTCGTCCAGCTGGCTCTTTGGCAAAGTTTCGGTTCTGCCTCATGGAGGAGATCGCAAGCAATTTTCAGGTAGTTGTTGGATCGCCCCCGCCTGCCGCAGAAGCTTATCGATCAGAAGTTTTTGAGGTGTTCTTGAGCTGCAGTCACAGTAACGGCGAAGTGCAGTCCCAACAGCAAGCTTTGCGGACGTGGCAGAGACGTGTTTTGTCATTTTTCATGAATGGGGACCTTGAGGATGAGGTGGTCTGCAGAAGTTGCAGGGGATTCTGTAGCAGAAGGCCCGAGAAACACCGGCTGGGAAGATGCTTGTGTCCAATTCCTGGCAGTGCAGTCGGATGACCACGGTGAAGTGTCTCATGAGGCACCTGTGGAAGTACCGGAAGTAGCCGCAAATGCTGATGAGGATGTCGCACGTGCAGTTCAAGCTGCTCAAGCAGGACAGGTTGCACCAGAGGCCAGTGCAGCATCAAAGGAAGGTGGGTTCTGGGAGCAGTTCAACCGATCAGTCCGTGGCAAGGTTGCGGCATGGTCTAGCTCTGATCAATTTCACGTCCTGGTCGTGATGCGGCTTGCCCTTTCGCCTGTGCTCCGTGTCATGTTCGAGTTTCTGCGCTTGGCTTCCAGAGACTGGGAGTTGGAGCAAGAAGCACAGATGCTTCGGACTGGTTCTCGTGGCTACAGAGTTCTCGAAGCTTTCCGAGGAAGCGACCTTGCACGTGCATTTCAAGACCTTTATGCAGTACTGATTCGTACTATCCCTGCCATTCCCTTTCGACGGCACACGCGGTCAGTGTGTGTTCTTCTTTTCAGGTTGGTGGCCCGAGTCTCTGCAGTGTTGCACCAGCTTTTGCGTTACCCTCGCAGACACTTCCCATACATGCTGTTTTCATGCTTATCCCGAGAAGATGCAGACATACAAGCAGTTCGGCAAGCCCAGCCCTGTTTACTCGATGATTTCAGCGAATATTTCTTGAGGACTTTTCCGCAGAATACTACGGATGAAGAAGATGGAATCTGTGGTTCACGTGCTCAGGCAATTCTGTCACTAACTGCTTTGTTGGCTTTAGTTGACATCTCCAATGTCGAAAGCAAGCATGCAACCATCCGGCGGGTCCTGGAAGCAAGTTCTGTACAAACATGGCGGGCTTCCCTTGCAAAACTGTCTGCAGAGTTCGCTGTGAGGCAAAACTGTTCCCGAAGAGAAGAGTTGGCCCGTGTGCTACTGAAAGTACAGGTTGGAAAGAAGAGAGGTCGTCGTCCTCAGAAAAAAGAAAAGCGCCGCAAGCGACCTGCCGACCCTGATGCACCTTGCTCGAAGTCAAGAGCCAAGAAGAAGCCACACCGCTCAGGCGGAGGAGGTGCGTGCCGAGCATTCATCAGTGAAAGGTTGAGGCAGAATCGACCGAAAGGGGTGAATATGGCTCAGTTGTTTCGGGATGCACACAAAGCATACAGAGCAACTCTTGGGCGTGACAGACAACAGTATGTTGATGTGGGGTCGGCGGCAACACTGTCGCACAAGAGTGGGAACCGAGCTTTCGGACCAGTCAACAGAGCCAAGCAGGGGAAGAAGCGAAAGATTCCTTTGGTGGATTCGTCGGCTGGAGACCGGCTTTGTTCTCAGCTGTCAGAAGGCCGGGTTGAGATTTTCAAGGCGAGCAAGCTGCAAATGCAAGGGAAAAAGCATCAGCGCCAACTTCTTCTTGACGAGCTGGTGCAGTACGTAAGAGGTCGGCTGGGCCTCAACTTGGTTTCTTCCCCAGTGTCCCCAGCAGAAGCTTTTGAGCAGACTTTGACGCAAACCTGTTTGCCTCACGTGCAAACTTTTCCCTGCTTCGAGCTCTTTCCGCCGAATGCCAAGGTGACCAAGGACTCCGCATCTTTGCCCCATCCCCTGAGGTTGTTCCTGAGTCTTGGGTTTTGCCTGTAATAGAGCATGTCTTAGTCTCAGGTCTTGCTAGTAAGTAGCTGCTACTAGACTAGAGCCGTGAGCTAACAAATATAAGAGAACTACAACAGCTACAGTCCAAACTACAATGTTGCAATACCACAGTCCAAACCTGTCTGCAGTTTGTTTTTTGCTAATTCCGTTCGCAAGAGATTGTGTTTCAGCTGCACAAATAGGATTGGGTCAATTGGTCGCTATCAAAGCACAAGGCGAGAAGTATTGGTGCCGGTGCACGAAGTCCTAGGTCCTACAGTCCTAGAAGTCCCAGTTGCTAGCTGCTAGCTAGCTGCCAGCTAGTGTTGCTAGCTGTTAGCTAGTGTTGCTACCTGGTGACTATACCTACTTACCAACCTGCAACCGCTTGTGAGTAACTAGTCACTAGTCACGAGCTATCATTAGCTACCCTGTCTTTTGCTGTGGCAGGATGCTTTGTCAAGTGGGCGTTCTGGATTGCAGCCTCGTTTGGCAAGCTGCTGGGACAAGAGACATGAAATCATTTTTCATGATGCAGTGGACAAGCTGCCAGATTTGCGGCAGCAGCAGCCGCCTGTGTGCTGCCAGCTCCAGTTCTGCATGTGCGGGAAGATTCCACAGCAGGCGATGGCTTATCGATGCCACAAGAATTTTGTGTCGCTGCTGAAGGCTTCCGTGATTGCCAAGCGCACGGCAAATCCGAAGGACGGACCCAAGGTCGCCAAGAAGCCGCCGAAGACACCGCAGCGGAAACTTTTGGAGGATGGGTCTTTGGTTTTGAAGTTGGAGCCGGCCCTGCTGCCGGATGCTACTTTCGGTTTGCGAGAAGACCTTCAAAAGGCAGTGGCCATGGGGCAACCCGGCTCGTGGTTGCGAGCGTTGGTTGGCTCCGACTCTGACTCAAGCCTTTGCTCTCAGAGTGTGTGGGTGCATTTGAGTTACTTCAATTTCCGGACCTGGCACTGGTCAGGTGTCAAGTTTGCCAAGAGCGAGGAGATTCTGGACAATGGTCGTTGGCTGACTCGCTTGGAGCTGACGAGCGAAGAGTTGCGTGTACAAACATCTTTTGAGCTTCTGTCCAGTTTGAACCTGGAATCTCCTTGGCTTGCCAGCTTTCATGTCATTCTGTCGGATGAGACAGCAGTTTCAGTGGAAGATTTTTCTGCAGCGAAAAACATCTTTGTTGCTGCCATGCGAGACTCAAATCCTGACAGTATTCCCAAGTTCATGGTTTGGCAAGGGAAAGCCAAGGAGGATCAACTTGCTTCAGAAGCCGCGAAGCGATCTGGATCTAGGCCCTCCAGATCCAGTACGGCGGGCCAAGAGGCGAGAAACAAGGGTCCTGATCAAGCAGCTCATGAGAGTCGCAACAAGGTCATCGGAACTGTAGACGGTGGCGAGGTCGAGTTGCCTGCAGATTTCTTTGAAGATGCAGAGAATGCAGAAGCAGATGAGGCTGATAATGATATCGATGAGTTGATGGCCCTCAGTGAACGACTTATCGATGCCATGCCTGTGCCTCAGGACCCTGACGATCTTGCGGCCGGAGGTGTTGGGGACATAGACTTTGACTTTGACCCGGCAACTTTCGAGCCTTCACTGCGTGGTCGTAGCTCAGCCGCATCATCCTCCGCAGCGCGGGTTGGAGCAGCAGGCGGAATACAGCCGGATCTAGAAGCGATGAATCCGAATGAAAGAGATGCACCTGCAGATGCAGCTGCAGCCAAAGCTGGTGCTCGCAAGAAGTTGGCTGTTGAGAAGGTCTTGGTGATTCCTAATCTGGGCAAAATTCATTACAACCCCAGAACCAAGATCTTCATTGCGGATTGTCAGAAGCATGGCCTGGGTGTCTGCAAGAAACAGCGAACTGCATCTGCTCCGGATCCAAGCAAGAGCCACCAGAGATCCGGAAACAGGGGTCAAGGACGACCGCTCGGCTTTTTACAAGCCTGGCTGGAAGAACAGGAACATTTTTCGTCGAAGAATGATCATGTTTTCACATCTACTATCCACCGGGACAGGGCAGCACGTGTCGCTGCAAGGGAACGATTGAAAGCTGTACCAGGAGCTGCTGAGTTGTTTGCATTCGAAGCCGAGAAGCCTGAAGGATCCGATTCAGAGCCTGAGGTGATCAGGTGAATCCGGTGATGTGTCGCACTCCCGCTGTCTGGCTTGCAAAAATTGTCTGGGCGTTGGCGGTGCTCTGTGTGTAGTGACAGTGACCAATGCTTTTGATGCCCAAATCAGTCCTGCATGATGTTTGACAGGGTCTATGTGCTCTTGCTCAACCGTCGCGACTTCGAGGAGAGGGACATCATCCAGGCCAAGCGGCTCATGGAGGTGCGGGGTCGTCGTCATGTTCAATGCACGAGTGTGGTAACCGGTGCTTCGTCCTAGGTCCTAGGTGTCGGTAAGTTTGCCGCGACAATCGAACATCTCTTGTCGCTCAAGTCCAAGCCAACTGAACCTGGGGTCGGGATGTTGTGGAAAAAGCAGACTTTGACCTTTGGTTTGAGATCTGGATGCACCTTCGTGACCGAGTGATTTCTTGATTAGTGGGATGTCGCTTGCAGCTGGATTTCGGAGCATCGGCTTCATTGACGGACGTGGATGTGTTCGACCTCTTGAATGAGGCGTCGGAGGATGAAGCTCCTGATTCTGGAGTCGTTGCTTTGCTGAAACCACTCCGGTCATTGTTCACGACTAAGTCGGATATCATATATGTTGTGGTTGCAGTGTTTGTAGGGCGAGGGTTGGCGATCAAGAGCAATTTGGATGTCAGTTTGCAGTGCACATGCCCTCATACCCGCCTTTCTCGTGACTCTCGTGTCTGAAAGCTCCAAACTCTCAGCCGACCATGAACCACACGGTTAATCTAACTGTACGTAAAATCTTCCTGTAGACTGTAGGCTGCTCATGTGTTTTTGTTAGGGAAGGCGCGAGTGCATTCTTTCTGTGCTGCTGGGGTTTGCCCTTGCCGTAGCCCTAGCCCTAGCGGCCCTAGCACTTAGCTGAGTTTCATTTGAGTCCCCAAACAATGCCCTTTGCAGGGCTGAATTTGCTTGAGTTTTCGAGTGGGTTCCGGTTGAGTTTTCGGGTGGGTTCCGGTTGAGTTTCTTTTGGTTTTCGGGTGTGCTACTTGAGTTTTGGCTGAGTTTTTTGGGGGCCGTCCCCACCTCCTCCCAGGCCCCAAAGGCCTCCTGGCTGAGTTTTGGCTGAGTTTTGGGGCCCTCCCCACCCCCAAAACTCAGCCAAAACTCAGCCAAAACTCAAAACACAGCCAAAACCGCCCCCAGGTGGCTTTTTTGGGGCTTGGGAGGACCTCCCCACCTCCTCCAGGCCCCAAAGCCCCAAAACTCAGCCAAAACTCAAAACACAGCCAAAACTAGGCTTTCTGGGGCCTGAGAGGGAGGGCCCCAAAACTCAGCCAAAACTCAGAAAGCACTCAAAACACAGCCACAGGAACCCAGCAGAAACTCAAAAAATACTCGGTCAAAACTCAGCCTTTTGAGGCTAGAACCCTGCAAAAACTCGGAAAAAACTCAAGCAGAACTCAGTGTTTTGGGTTTGGGAAGAAGCAAAAAACTCAAAAGACAATTGCTCAAAAACTCAGCATAAAACCAAGCCGATCCTGGGGACTCAGAAAAAACTCAGCCAGATTATGATTACAAGTGCACGTGAGGCACGCGAAGCTGCCTAGTCGGCCTATATAGTCCCCAGGCCCCAGCCCTCAGGTAGCAACCCAGGCCAAGAATGCAGGGGCGTGCCCAACCAAACACAAACACACATGGTAGAATTCACTTGAGGCTGCAGAGCGTGTCGAGGAGCACCAGGACCAGTACAGGAAGTGGCGGGTACAATCTGTTGCCTGGAGAGATAGCTTGAAGATTCCCTCCACGTTTGCTCCGTGGACCAATTCGCGACAAGTGTTGGCAAAAGGTATTTCATTGACGCCACGAATCAAGGATATCATGGACATTGTAACGGCTGACCGCATGAAGGACCTGCGGCTGGGATCACAGCATGCCACACGCGAGAGACTCGATGAAGTCATGCGTGCATCATTCCTGGATGTATCCCAAAGCCATGAGCGTCGAAAGTTTGCTCATGAAGGGCAAATACTGCCTACTCTGACCACCAGCACCATGCTCTACAGCTTCGGTTTGGACAGAGCAGTGAAGCCTGAAGAGTTGTTCCGCTGGCATGGATACCCCAGAACTCTGGTATTCCCGCAAGGTTTGTCTGCAGGCAACTTGAGGGTACTCATTGGAAACTCCATGAGTGCACCGTGCTTGGCTCAGGCCATTTTGTCGTTGTATGTCTTGCTTCAGAAGTGTGGTTCCCCGGAATCCGATGCGTTGCCCTTTCAGTGGTGATCGAGCGGTTGGTGTGTTTCAGGTGAACACAGTGATTGATTATGTTTTGGTTCTGGTTTGGGTCACGGTTATGGCAGGGCTAGATTGATTGCTAGATTTGCTAGATTCTGCTAGCTGCTAGATTCATGGTCAGTTGCGGGTTTCAGGAGAGTTTCGGAGTGTAGACTCTAGAGTCTAGAGTTATGATAGGTCTGCTAAGTGAAGTGGTATGGTATGGTGTGGTGTGGGTTATGGATACAAAGGTTGTCACTCTGGGCACCGCTGGAGGCCAAGCCTCACTTTAGTCTATGTTGCTTTCGTGTCGGCTTCAGGCAAGGCCGGCAAGGTTTCACCCTGTTGGTCAGGGGTGCAGAGTTGATTGTTGATAGATTCTGATAGATTCAGGAGAATCTAAAAACTAGGTACCTCTATTGTACTTAGCCGACTTAGCCTTCGGACCTAGGACCTAGGACCTACAGTTCACGATATAAATCCTGCATTACCCATAATAATCATAATCACGAATATATCCTAATTCTCATAGGTTAAGGTTTAGGGTCCCTAAAGGCTCAAGGTAATGCAGGATAAATATCGTCAACCGTAGGACCTAGGGCCTAGATGGCCTAGATGCACATAGGCCATAGGACTTAGAGGCTCAGTGCTGCGGTGTGCAAGATGCGCGGCCTCATGACCCGGCCCTTGCCTTGGCCTGGTTCTTTAGCTTAGTTTGGTCGCAGGCCCTGGCGACCAGTGGCGAGTAGAGCTTTAGAGATGGCTGTTGGGAAGTACGAGCCATGAATGTGCTCCAACATCATACGTAGTTCGCGATTGTAGTGAAGTGAGTGTGCTAGTGTTAGTATGAGTGACGAGCGAACTAGTGACTTGTGATTGGCCTCGTGACGAGTGCAGCTTCGTCATCTTCCCAAGTCGCTCTCGGCTTCGAGCTTCGGCTGTGCGTGCAAGTTGTGGAGTAGTGCTGAAAAGTTATGCATGTGGCATAGTTGTTTTCAAGCTGCTTGAAACAGTCAAACTTGCTTGCGTGACACGGCAGGGGCGAAATTGGCAGCGACAACAGACTCATCAGACATGTCAGCTGATTTGACGGTACAAATGTGGGAAAATACCTGAGGCCGAATCCGTCGGCAGTGCTGAGCAGTCAATAATGCATGCTGGACAGGTGTTCTGCTTTGTTCCGCATTTCTCAAGATCTTGATTTTCCGTGCTTGCGAGCAAACCAACTCTTTGATTTCCTTTGGGCCTGTTGCTGGCATGCCCCCAAAGAAGACCGCAGCGAAGGCTGGGTTGTTTCCTCTTTCACGGTGGTTCAGATTTGCAGAGCTAACTACAGACTATAGACGGCAGTGATAAAGTAGTTTGCGGATGTTTGTCATGCTGGCAGGCCAAAGCGAAGGCTTCGGTGGTGAAGACGGAGCCTGGAGATGAATCCTTTTCAACACCCCGGGCAAGTCGGGGCTGGCTCATCGAGGATGATCTGACTCCGGAGCCTGTCTCGGAGCCACAAAGCAAGCGGCGCCGCGCTGTGGCAGATGCGGATCGATGCTGTGGGATTTGCGGCTACAGTGTGAAGGAGCGGGTACTTCTCCTCCTATGAATAGAAGATTGAATGAAGCGGATTGGATTGAAAGATTAAAGTAAAGCTAAGTAAGGATATCGAGGAGGTGGGTGTGGAAATTCATTTTTTTGGTGGGCGTGGAAATTCGCCTCGCTTAGGTGGGTGTGGAAATTCTTTTCTTGGTGGGTGTGGACATTCGCCTCGCTTAGGTGGGTGTGCAAATCCTTTTTTGTGGTGGGTTCGCTTAGGTGGGTGTGGAAATTCATTTTTTGGTGGGTGTGGAAATTCGCTTCGCTTAGGTGGGTGTGGGAATTCTTGTTTGGTGGGTGTGCAAATTCGCCTCGCTTAGGTGGGTGTGCACATTCTTTTCTGTGGTGGGTGTGGAAATTCGCTTCGCTGCCTCGCTTAGGTGGGTGTGTTTTTTTGGGCGGGTGTGCAAATTCGCCTCGCTTAGGTGGGTGTGGAAATTCTTGTTTTGGTGGGTGTGGAAATTCGCCTCGCTTAGGTGGGCGTGCAAATCCTTTTTTTGTGGTGGGTATGGAAATTCGCCTCGCTTAGGTGGGTGTGGATTTTGTTTTTGGTGATTTTGGTGGGTGTGGACATTCGCCTCGCTTAGGTGGGTGTGGAAATTCTTGTTTTGGTGGGTGTGGAAATTCGCCTCGCTTAGGTGGGCGTGGAAATTCTTGTTTTGGTGGGTGTGGAAATTCGCCTGGCTTCGGTAGGTGTGCAATTCTTGTTATTTAGGTGGGTGTGGAAAGCGTGGCGACGTGGCAGTGTTGGCACGGCTGCAGCACTGTAGCAATTGTAGCATTATAGGGAAAGGAATTAATATGATCATGCAACGTGGGAGGTGTATGCACCCCACCCTTCACTAGGCCATCGCTTGTCGATCGTGCCAAGTGCATCCATTGCCCCTCCAGTAGAATCAGTAGAATAAGTGATGCCCTACAGCAGCGATGAAACTTGAGCACTGTGCCCTTGCTCCTGGCACAAGAAAACAGTTGTTTTACATTGCAATGAGGTGATGTATCTGCTGTCCAAGCTGACGGAAGCCTGGTGGAGCATAGAATTTCTAGAAGTCTAGGATTCTAGGATTCTAGGTAACAGGTACCGGCTTCGTTTGTTGGCTACTGTTTGTTGATGCTGCTGATAGTGACTGAAAGTGACGATGATACTGATAATGTCGATCTTTATTTTTATCATCCTTGTCATCGCAGGACTTTGACAAGGACCAATGGCCGCGCGATGGCCATGGCAAGCCAGTGGGCTCTTGCTGCCGCCATTGCAGGACCGGTGTGACCGCCGGATGTTGCTTGCCGTTGGATGAAGGTGTCAGAATTTACAATGATCCTTCTGACCCACAGCACCCGAAGGTGAAGAGCACGGTGGATGCATGCACAGCGGCTCTCGAAGCGAGGGACGAAGATGGCGCCATCCCCGCGATCCACCCGCCGAGTGAGGTGCTGAGCTCCCAGCAGCAGGGAATGATGCACTATCGTGAGGTGGCATTCCTTGCGGAGAGCGACATCACTCACTATTTGGGCTTGTCGAGCAAGGCTTTGGGATTGAACATGGTCAATCGCCCGAATGAGTATGGCACCGGCTTCGAATCTGGATGCTACATCAGCATGAGGGGATTGGACCTGCCTCTGGGCGATCTTTTGAGCCTCCGCAAGACGAGAGTTTGGACGCAAAACAACTGCGTGCAGAACGAGATGCTGCTGCAGCCGTCGAACCAGTTGTGCACGCAGCAAGGCCTCAACACTTACGAGTACGTTTGTTCAGCAGAGGTGCGCGACAGGCCGTCTGGCTTGTCCAGCCACGGCCCAGGTTTGCCCACGATGCAGTGTCTCCGCACCAAGGCCGACAAAATCAATGCGGAGCGAGCGCAGGAGGCAAGCGGTGTGGCTGCAAGTGCGCCGGCTCAGATCATCGAGCTCGGGTCGATCGCCAACAAGCGGGGCATGAATGCGAATCCGAAGAAGGGAGCCAAGAAGCCGAAGAAGGAGAAGGAGTCCAATCAGGCGGAGGAGGACGCTGTCAGCGCCAGCAAAGTCTCCGGAAGCACCCGGCCTGCTTCCAAGATCCTGGACGAGGCAACGTCCATGCAGTTCAAAGCTGCAGATCCCGAGCTCCATGAGGTGGTGGTCAGGCTCGGCTACCTTCCGGATTGCTTCGTGAAGCTTCGCGAGAAGCAATTCTCCTCGCGTTTGAACATTGCCCCGCAGCTGGCAGTTTTTGATCTTTTCGCTGTGCCTGCTGTAGCCCGCCGATTTGGTGGCCTGGTACATTTGCCACTCACGGTGAAGCCCACTCACTAGTTTCGGTACCGTCGGTACCTGCTACTTGTTGGGTTGCGATCTAGAGTCTAGAGTCTGTAGGCTTTTAGCTGTTAAGTTTTCGTGTGTAGGGTTGCGGGTTTGCGGCTTAAGTTGTTTAGGTCTGGGGTTTGGGGTATGTATAGCATAGCCATAGCTGTTTCGTGAGTTTAGTGTTTCGGGTTTATGGTTTTGGTTTGGGGTTTGGAGCGTAGCGGCATACTCAGTCGCAGACGAGATAGAACCAGATAGGTGCAGTGCAGCAGCAAAATAACAGCATGGATTTTCAGTGAGGTCGGAAAACGGGGAAGCGAGTGCGGACCCCGGTCTGCGCTTTTTCGCCCCAAGCTCGACATGCTGCAAAATGTTGTCGTCAAAAACAACTATCCAGCTGCAGAGCTTGCGAAGCAGCTGTTGCTCATGTTGACGCTGACATCGAATGCTCGTGACAGTCTTGCCTCCTATGAAAGATTGGGTCCTTCCACGGCCCAGCGTGTGCGGAGAGATGCTTCCTACATCAATATCACGAATGTCACAAAGATCTTCCTGACCTTCGAGAAGACGAAGACGGCCCTCGCTGCAGGAATCAGCAAGGTCCAGGAGGAGATCAGCGGCTATGAGGAGGCTGATAAGGAAGTGGTCGGTATGATATTGACAAGCCCCGTGGACAGCTACATCACCGTGGACTGGAGCGTGCTGATCGATGCTTTGAATGCGGTTGGCGAGTCGATTGTCGAGAGAATCTCAACGGCAGTCGGCAAAACCGAAAGCATCGTGCAGCAGAAGCAGCCGGGCGGCAAGAATGACTGGCGGCGTCAACTCCCGGACACTGCCGATGGTCCGGCAGTGCTTCGCATCGGTGCGGAGGCGTTGAAGGATGTCGAGGGCAAGACGTTGGGTGATGCCATTGAAGTGATGGAGGAGGCATTGTGTGTTTTTGGTGGGGCAGCACCTGGTAGGACTTATATATTGTGCTCCGACTCCTACTCCTACTGACTCTAACTACCATTACGAAAACTACCGCTACGACTAAGACTGCGGCTACGACGACGAGGACTTCTACTACTACTACTAAACTACTACTCATACTACTACTACTACTACTACTACTACTACTACTACTACTACTACTACTACTACTGCTACTGTTACTCCTGCCGCTGCCTTTGCTACTGCTACTGCTCATGCTCATGCCCATGATGCTACCACTACGAATACAAATAACAATAACGCTGTAGATGACTCTAAAGACTCTGGGTCGGGGGGAATAAGATTACGATGCTCAATGATTCAATGCCAGTGCCTCACTCCTGTAGTCCTGTACTCCATCAACCCGTAGTCTGCACATCCTGCATTCCCTTCCTCAGTAGCACACACAATAGAATAGCGCCAAAGAGAGGTTTTGATAAAGTTGCAGGTGTCAAAGGCTGCTGATCAGGCGCAGAAGAACTTTGGTGCCGTGATCAAGTGCTTGCGACAGCAGTCCGACGCCCAGCAGCTCAATGGATGGAATGCCCTTGAGGAGCAGAGCAAAATCCTGCAGACCGCCATCAAAGGCTTCCGCATGACATTCTGTGAGGGCTTGGTCATGTGGGCTGCCACCTCAGCACCCACAAAGGCGATCCTGGCAAGCCTTCGAGCCCAGGAAGCCCTGATTGCTGGTGAAGTCATTGATGAAGCATGCATGCACCCGAAAATCTTGGAAAAGCTGCGTGAGCTTTTGGCCCGCGGACAGGCACAGGCCTAAGCCTAAGGCTTCAGGCCAGTGGCCAAGGTTTTTTCCCGCTGCCGATCTACCCTGTCAGATTCGATTTTGGCCGCACGGCTAGGACTAGGATTACGGTAATGAACCATGCTTCCGGGCTTTTCGGGCTGAAGGTTTAAGTCCTAGGCCTCAAGGAGGTTTAAGGCTGCCGGGTTAGACCTGATAGGCTCGGTATTGCAAGCGGAGACCAGAGTCTAAGTCTGCTGGGGTCGAGTTGAGGCGGCTCGTCAAATCGCGAGGGCCGAAGGGCTCAAAGTCGGACCTGACCGCACCTGTACCCAACCTTGAACTCCGATACATAAACCTTCAACCTTAAACCTTAAAACCCCTAAACTCCCTAAACCCTACGCGTAACTGCACTGCACCTACCGATGCAGTTCACATCATGTCACCATATCCTAGGTCCTAGGTCTGAGAACTGAACAATAATGGAACTTCGAATGCAAGATCGCCACACGCACACACACACACACCCACCCAAAACCCTGCCCGAAACCCTAAGCCCTAAGCCCTAAGCTCCTTCGAACTTCAAACGTTAAAGTAAACTTAACCGGACCGATGAGCCAGAGGCGGTCAGGCTGAAGACACTCGGAATGCACGATCGATGTTAAGTCTGCCGATCAAGCAAAAGTGGCTCGGCTTCTGGAGCGGGTGTGGTAAGCGATATGATTCGAATGATTTGAATTTCGACTTATATTCATACGTGATACTTCGTTGAGTGCTTTTGTTCTGGAATTATCACCGTTTATAGTTGAATTTGTAGACATACGACATGGCTCGTTTTATTCTGGGCTCGACTCCGGGGCGATGCTGGAGTTTCGTGTCTTATGCGGCTGGTTGCGACAATCCGAATGATTTCGATATTTGCTTAAACTCATATGTGGTGATGCTTCGTGGAGTCTTCTCACGACCCTGCGCTGAAGTATGTGTTGTTCTGGGAACATCACCATTTATATACGGGTTTGAAGATAACTAGCAATATAGCTTAGTTTATTTGGCCTCGACTCCGGGGGGATGGTGGAGTTTGGTGCCTTATGCTGCTGGTTACTGCTGGTTGTCTAAAGTTTGAAATCCTCATTGGTTCCAACATCGTCCTTATCCTTATCCTCGCCGTCGTCGTACCGTTGCTGGGGCCTCTGGCCTCAACGCCGCAGTCATAGGAACGAAGCAGAGGCTGCCAGCAAGCAGTAATACTCAGTAGTAGTAATTAGTAGCAGTGGCACAAGCATCAAGGATCCCAGTGCCAGCACAATAAATTTGTGGCGGCGGTCCTACTCAAGAAATTCGCCCGAAACATAAACCTGAACCCCAAACCCTAAATAACCCTAAACTTGAGACTCGCAACTCCTACCCCAAAAAATCCCAAACCCGAAACCCCCGAGACCTGGACTGGGAACTTTTCGAAGTTAGGAATTCTGGGCCGGGGTTCAGGAAGGTGGGTGCTACCCCAGGATATTGATTTTAGGCGCTGGGCTCTCACTGGGTTCTGCTCTTGTCATATTCCAAGATCGGCCTTTTTTGTCTTCGGCGTGCACGGACAGCTGCGTGATTGCTCCGGTGTTGCATCGCTGCTTCTAATACTACTAACTGACTACTACCACAACTGCTGCTGCTGCCGCCCGTCGACCCGCACTACGACTACGACTCCCGCTGCCAGCATGTCTGTTGCTACGGCGAGTTTACGGCTGCTACTGCTATTATTGCAACAACAACAACCGCAACAACAACAACAACTACTACTACTACTACTATACTACTACTACTACTACTACTACTACTACTACTACTACTACTACTACTACTACTACCACTGCTACTGCCACTGCGACTGCTACTGCTACTGCGACTGCGACTGCTACTGCTTGTTGCTTTAAACTATAATCATTACTACTGCTATGGTCGCTGCTGTTACTACATATTAACAATACTAGAATTAGTAGAGGAGAACCAGGTTTTTTTTGAGTTTTTTTAGTTTTTTTTAGTTTTTTTTGAGATTTTTGTGTGAGTGGAATCGGCTGAGTTTTGGCTGAGTGTTGGCTGAGTTTTGGCTGAGTCAATGGTTTCAGGCTACGATTCGTGCTGAGTTTTTGGCTGACCCTTGGTTTGAGTTTTATCTGAGTTTCTGCTGAGTTTTATTTGTGTTTTGACTAAAACCACGAAAACGCCTATGTGTGGGTATGAGAACACCTTAACCATAAACCCTTTTCACCCCTCCACTTAAAGGCCTGAAGACAGAAAGCCCCCAAAGGCAGAAATCTCAGAGCCTTGCCCACAGTCTGAAGCCTTAAATCGCCGTCAGAATCACATTGTGCTAACCTGGCCCCCAAAAGTATGTAGAATAATAGCCCTTTGTAGGTTTTGAGCCATTATTTTACCTACTTTGGGGGTTTCTAGGAATTACCTATAACAAGCTAGTCGTAATCATATTGGTACCGATCCTAGTGCCTTTGGCTTTCCTGGTAGTGTTTTCTGCAAGAGTGAGATTCCTGTCTCGAATTGATGATGCAGACTCATGTTTCAGAACGTTGGGAGCCACGCCTCGACAATGAGACAAGAAACCCTAAACCCCTAAGCCCCTAAACCCTAAACCGCTTCACCTTTGGAGTACCATACTTTAATACTTTTTCTTAAAGGAACCATTATGAAATAAAAGTTTATGCTTTCTTCTCCCTGGTTGCTTCAAAGCCTAGTCATCAGAGGCTTCCAGGACGTTGGCTGCCTGCCGCCGCTTGGCCAAGTTTGCTAGAAAAAAGGGCCTGAATATTTCGTCAGAGTATGTGTAGAGTATGAAGGCCTGACAAAGCCTGGTCCAGCTACCAGAGAACGATGTGATTTCTCAAGCCAGTTCAGGTACTAGTCCATGACTGCCAGCAATAAACCCGAGATTAAAGGCCATGCACGATCATGAACCCACATGGTTCACCCTAAATCCCCGCGCCGAATGTGCGTCTTGCACTTTCAGCTCCAGCCGAATCGCAGAGCACAAGGCCCTCAGACCCAATGCCCCTGAACCCCACAATACCAGACAGCAGCTACTGTTAAAAGAAAACATCTTTCCCAGGTCCCTTCTAAACCTGGCACCGCCAAAGAGCACCTTGGCCCTTTCAGAACCTAAATTCAGGGATCTAAACCCTCGAACCTCTCTATAGATCATAAATACACTAGGCTGAACTCCTGAAAGTCTTTTATATAGAAGGAGGTTTATGTATGCAAGCATTGTACCATATGCCCCAACCATGCATTCCCATTTTATGGCCCCTGTATTAGCACCTCCGGCTTTAGGTCATGTAAAGCTTCGAATTTTCGAATGCGAATTCCAAACCCCACCTGGAATCTTCCAAAGTTGCTTTTGGGCCCTGCCCGGTTCGGGATCCGGTCACTCCCTACGGCTGAGCCACGAACCTTGAGCTTAAGAGGCCCCAAAGAGCCCGCATCTAACTTTCTGCAGCACAGCCGTGGAGAGTAGAGCCTTGTCAATGCCGAAAACCCACTGATTACTGAGCCCAGTGAACTGCGTGTCGATGCCCTCAGGAATCTGAACCTAAACCCCTTTTTGAGGGTTTTGGGGTTTAGGGTGTGGAATCCTACCTGCTTTTCCTACCCACACGAGATGAGGCGGCACCACGGATCTTTACCGGCGGCTTCTGGGCCACGAAGAGGCGAACTAATCGGGACGAGGAGCAGGCTTTTGGTTGCACCCTGAACCCCTGCCCCCCCCAAAAAATGCCTAAGCTTTTGAGCTTGAGTTGAAAAAAAGTTGGGGGCGTGGGGGCTCAGGCTTCGAAGGAAACACCTACGATGCGGTCGTGGGTTCTGATGTCCTAGGTTCTATGCCATAAGAGCGAGATAACACACCAGCTTCAGCAGCTGGGCACAAGATTTCGCTACTTACCAAACCAGAAGCGTCCAGACCTTTTTCAAGCCCTAAGCTCCCGCCAGACTCCCGCCGCCGAACCCTCAACCGCACCCTCAAAGGAGCCCTTAAAAGAGCCCCTAAAAGGAACCTTAAAAGGAGCCCTTGAAGGACCGCGCCCGAAAAGGAACCCTAAAAGGAAGCGCAACAGGAACCTTAAAAGGAGCCCTTCAAGGGCCCCTGCAGGAAGCCTTGAAGGAACCCTTCAGCTTCTTAAACCCAGACCCCCGGGAGGATCTAGAAAATAGATCCCCCATTAAGAGATCTACCCCTACACCCTAAAACCCTAAAACCCTAAACCCCAAAACCTTAAACCCCCCTTAAGGGATCTACTTTTTGGATCCTCCTGGGGGGTTTGGGAAGTTGGTTGAGGTGGTCCCAGGCGACCCGGAAGGCTCTGGGCTCTGAAGCTCGGAGGCGTTTGAAGGGTTTAGGGCTTTAAGGGGCTTTAAGGGTTTTTTTGAAGGGGGTTTTATGGGTGTTTAGGTGTTTTCAGAGTTTGGGGATTTATGGCCTTGGAATTACAGGTATGGGTTTGGACTTAGGGTTTTGGGGTTTGGGGCTTGTGCTTGTAACTTTGGGTTAGGAGCCGCTGAGAGTTGGGGCTTAGCGGGCGCCCAACTGTCCGAAACCTGGCGATGGCTCACTCCCGCCCTCGAAAACCCTAAACCCTCGAAAACCCAAACCCCTAACTCTCAACCCTCAACTCTAAACCCTCAGCCAAACCTTGCACCCTCAACTGAAAACCCTCAACTCAAAACTCTATACCCCGCAGCCCTTGACAACATTAGCAGAATTGCTCAGCCCCCTGCGCGCAACCGAGGTGCAGGTCGGCCCCTTTGGTGGTGCGAGAAGGACGAGGGCAGGGGCTTTAGGGCTTCGAGGTTGAGATTTGGGTGTTAGAGTACGTATGGGTTTAGGGGTTAGGGTTGAGGGTTAAGGCAGTATAAGTTTGCGGTGTAGGGTTGAGATTTGGGTGTCAGATTGTAGGTTTAGGTTTTAGGGTTGATGGTTTAGGCATTATAGGTTTCGGGTTTAGGCTTTGGGGTTTAGGGCTCAGGATCTACCGTTATTGCTCCTTAGTGCTCCGAAACAGGTTCAGAAGTTGAAATATATTCCCTAGATTAACCAGATCACAGCCCGCAAAGCTCCAGAGCCTTCCCCGAAGGGGCCAAGTAGTCCTGATTTATGGTTTTCGATACCTAAAAAACACCTTCAAGTCCTGTGATAAGGAGTACTTGGACCCTCTGAGTTCTGGGTGGCGAGGAGCCCAACTACTGGATGTCCTTGACGAATGTGAAGACCGGACTCGAGGCTCTGTGTTGCAAGATGCTTTAGGCCCAGAATGGGTGAGGGTGGTTTCTGGGGTGTGCGGGAGGGTTTAGAGGATGTAGGGTTTGGGTCCTGAACAGTCCCTGAACCCTAAACCCTCCGGCTTGGGTATGCCGTGCTTGGAGGCCCTTTTAACTTAGAAAAGGTCTACTTAGTATCCCCTAGAAACCATATGATAATCCCCCATAACCCACCTTACTAACCTACTTACTACGTCAAAACGGCCTCCAAGTGAGGGGTTCCTGCACTGGTCCCGCCAGATCCGAGGCTGTTTCTGGAGCCTCTTGGAGTCTCCCATCAACACGGGAGAAAACGCCATACACACTCTATTCGAAACCGCTATGCTTGTCTAACCGACCATAGAATGCACTAGAAGAGCTGCTGGAAGCCTGAAACTCTAAACCCGTAGCCCCCAAAGTTGAGTTGAAACCCCGAAGCCAGAAACCGGTCACAGCGTGTCATCCCAGAGTTTTTTTCTTGCAGCCCCCAGACACCAGCTTCCCAGGTTCCTGAGGTTTAGGGTTCAGGGTTTAGGGGTTTTGGGGTTTCGGGTTTCGGGTTCAGGGTTTAGGTTCCTGAGTAGTACCCTTAAAGGGTTCCTTAAAGGGTTCTATAAGGGATCGATGGGATTTTAGGGTCTACAAGTTCGTGTAGGAGAAAGGGTACCCTTGTTTTTTAAAGGGCCACTGGGGAACCTAGCTTCTTCGAAGGCCTACACGAAGTTTTACAAGACCTTGCAGCCAAAGATCGCTGAGACAAGGAGCTTTCGTTTCGGAAACTTCCGGGGTTCGTCTTTCGAAGCCATGGGGCAGACTTGGGATGCTTGAAGAGGCCCTTTGGGGTTTAGGGTTGACGGTTTGGGGTTTTGGGTGTAGATCAGGTGGCTCTAAGCCTTGAGCCCTAAGCAGTTAAACCTAAACCCAATGCCTGAGCCCAACAGCGTCAGGCTTGGGAGTTAGTGCACAGCTCTCCTATATGGATAGTTGTCAAAATTATGGTGGTTTTTGGGGTACCCTAAATACTAGGTGCCGCATTATAATAAGGACCCAAAAAGGGCCCTATTATCGACAACCACTCATATAGGTTTCTCTGGACCCTGCAACCTGGCATCCACAGCTTTGCAGGCTATCGCAAGAGTTGCTTCTCCAAGAGCTACTCCGGGGGCTCTAAGATGGTAACTAGACGGCCTCGCGACGCCCTACTCCCAAAGCTTCACCTAGACCCTCAATCGTAGTGCAGTCGCTAAACACCGCGCTTCCTCCCTAAAGAACCCTCAGAATGACGTTGGTTGACAAAGGCAGGAAATTCACTGCACTCTAAGGATCAAAGCTCCATTCCTTGAAGCTCTTCGGTTTTTAGGGACTTTGAGGGACATTGAGATGCATCAACCTGGGATGAGACAAGGTGCTTTCATGGTCTACAAACATGACTGCAACACCTGTTTCTTGCCTGCTCTGCTCAGAGGGCATGAAACCGATCAAGATGCAGAGGGCTCTGGACTAGACTGCTAGCTTCAGGTAACTACTCACATTGCCCTGAAGCCTCAACACCACCTGCCCACATCAGACCTGCAGAGGAGCGCGGGGGGCGCGCCCCCGTTGGCAGTTGATCCGTGGCTTCAATAACCAGTGCTTTTGCTGGCAGGCTAGACCGTAGAAAACCACTGCCACCAAAAACCGAAAGCAGTCCAACCTAGCCGCTCGCTTAGGAAGCTTAGCAATTCCAGAACTAGTCTTGAATGGCTTTTTCTATGCTGACAGAGCAAACAAAGCCTCAGTTCAACTCGCTGTTCCAAGCGTGCGGTACAACTATAGAAGCCCTACAGCTCACCATGAACACACTGTGAAGCCCCTAAAATCCCTAAATCCTCTTTGTCACTCCCAACAAAAAGCATACGCTCCTGGCCGTAAAGGCAAAAACCCTCTCGACCGGGGCGATGTCCGTAGCAGGAAACGGCAAAAACCCTCTTGATGTGGGTGATGATATCTGTCGTCGGCCCATATACCCCAGGTGCCAAGTCGTATCATATCCGCAGGGAGCTCTAAAGCCGAAGCCCTTGAAATCTCGAACTCTTAGCCTCCAACCTAAGCCTTATATAAACTCTTCCCTGAAAACAGCGAAAACCCTCAACCTTGAGCACCCGCAAGTCCAATGTTATCCCTGATACTCCTGGTGCAAGCCAAGACCATGTTCCAATGATTCAGCATCAGTTATAATTGAACCGTAGAAGGGCTGTTTAAATTTTTTGAAAAAGACAATATTTTGGTGGTTCCTTATTATAATTATAGTATAGTTAATGGGCCCCCAGACCCGATTCTAATTATTACGGCCCCTATATCATAGGCCCTTACTATAGATCCCTTATGGAGCCCTTTTAAGGAACCCTTTAAAGGAACCCTTATTACAACTGTCAAGGCCCCTAATATTAGGGAGTAGCGAGTTAGGAGCACCAGATATGAGGATTGGTCGCCGCTGACCTTCGAGGCGACGATGGTGAAGTTACTACAGGGGCCGTAATAATTAGAATAGGGTTTGGGAGGGCTCCCTATTGTCATTATATCAATAATTACCTACACTATGTTTGGGGTTCCATATTACGTATAATAGGCCCCAAAACCAAAAACTCTAATTATTGGGGCCCCATGTTAGGGGTGTAGGGCTTGCCCCGTTTGGGATTAGCATCTTTCAAGGATTTGGGCTTAGAGCGGTTTTGCGTCATTGGTGTTTGAAGCCAGGCACCTTGGCTGGTTCGGCTTTGGGATTTCTAGTTCCAACCTGTAGGCTCCAATTTGTAGAGACTGGGTTCTGGAGTACCATACTTGAATACTTTTTGTTGGTACCTGTTCCTTTAAGGAACCATTATGAAATAAAAGTCTATACTTTTTTCTCCCTGGTTACTTCAAAGTCCAGGAGATGTTGAGGAGGCCAGGTGGATGCTAGCTGGCTTAAGTTTCGGTGATCCCATTTTCTGTCACTGGTTTGCAGATTGTTCTGGGTAGGAGAAGCCGGAAGCCTGACCTAAAGCGTGATATCCTAAACCCTAAATTTGTGGGGCTTGGTTCGTGCCAAAAGTATCCGGGGTGGCATTTATGGAGCCTGCTGGTATCGCGACTTCTGAAGAGCACCCAAAAGCCAGGTCAACCCACTTTGGATTCGCGCAGTGCATCCTCGAGCGCGCTTCGTAGCGCTCTTGAGGCAACTGTCTCTGGGGCTGCGGTTGCTAGGAATACTGCGAACCCCAGACCCCAACCCCCCGAAGGACTGGGACCCTAATATAGTACCCCAAATAGTAGGATCCTTATTACAAGATCCCTAAATGGTAGGATCCTTATTACAAGAGCCCAAAATAGTAGGATCTTTATTACAAGAGCCTTAAATAGTAGGATCCTTCTTATAAAAGAACCCCCAAATAGTAGGATCCTCCTTACAAGGACCCCAAAGCCTCAGCTTTGAATCCAAAGCTTCATCTCCTAAGCCCTGCAGGAAATTTGGGAGCCCTAAGCTCGAAAAGCGCAGTGGGAGATTGGTACCTAACCCTAAGGGTCCAAAGGACCCAATAATTAGGTACTTGGGTTTAGGATAGTAGATAAGTAGCTCAATATATAAGAGAGTATGTGATTATTAGGTACTTGGACCCTTAGGGTAATGTACCCAGAGCCTCCAAAACCCCTTAATTAAGGAATGTACCTTAAATTTTTTTAGGGATCCTAGTATAATCTGAGGTCTACTTCTTGATTAAAGGGCTTTGGAGGCTCTGGGTAGGGCCTTAAGACTTAGACGCGGGCTTGGCGGTGTACGATGCTATGGCTCTTTGAGGACCATCAGGGGGGGCACTATTGCTAACAACAAGTGATGTTGAGGGTTCAGTGTTGCAGACCTCCTTGGCTCGACCCCTCTACTGTTGATGCACAAAATCCTGCATGACCCTAAGGACCTTAAACTATGGGGATTATGGTATATTCCTTATAATTTGGTCCATCAACCGTAGGATTTGGGGTTAAAGGTTCATGCCTCAGGATTTGCGCATTTAGGCCTGGCGGATTTTGGGGTTTGCGGGGGAGGCCCTTTGCGGAGTCGAGTCCCCTCCTTTTATGCGAGGTCTCAATTTTGCCGCAGCCCCCTTCCCCCGGATGTAGCATGGAGTCGGTACAACAGTAACCAGACAAGAAAAGTCCAAATTTTGCCAATGCTGCGAGGAATCGCTGGGAAGCCTTTGCCCAAGCAGATTTTGAACACAGTAAAAGACTAGAACACACATTGGTGTTAGGTTTCTTGGTCTTTGTCCCGTGCGGACACAAGAACTGTGTAGTGTTGCTCCACCAAACCCTAAACCCTAACATCCTAAAGCCCTAAACCGTACCAACGCACTTTCGTCCGGAGGAATCCCTTGGCAAGGGCAGAGTCGGACTACAACTTCGCCTACTTCGTTGTGGCCAGGAGAGGGTGGTTGCCCACTTAAAGGATCATGGGACTTAGTAGCTTCAAGGGTTCCTCAAAGGGATCTATGGGTTTCCTAGGGCCTAGGGTTCCTTTAAGGGATCCGTTCCTGAAAGGTTTCCTTAAAGGGCTCTTTAAAGGGATCCATAAGGGATCTATGGGGGTTTTTAGGTTTAAAGGATCATGGGACTTAGTAACTAGAGTTATTATTAGGGTAACTAGACTTAGAACCCCAAATAGGGTACTTATAACCTTACCAAGTCCCATGATCCTCCAAGCATGGCTGCGTGCTTCCGAAAAGAGCTCCCTACGAGGGAAATGTAAGGGTTTCGGAAGACGGTTCTATAGAAGCTTAGGGCTTTTCGACCGTAGAAACCCCCTACAAAAAGGCCACCAAAAAAATCCAAAGAATCCCTAAGGCCCGGAATCGAAACCCTCAAAAATAGACGGGAAGCCCGGGCCCGGCTTCGAAGCGACGAGGAGCTGCCCGCAGGGCCCCCGTCGTCCTGGGCCTCATCTCCAGGGGCGCGCGAAGAAGCTCCAGGAGCAAGGCCGGAGCGTGCGAAGAAGACGGCGGTTTAGGGGGTTAGAAAAAGGGATCCATAAGGGTTCCTTTAAAAGGATCTATAAGGGTTCCTTGAAAGGGATCTATAGAGTTTAGGGTTTAGGATTTAGGGGTTGAGGGGTTTGGGGGTTTAGGGGTTCTTAGGGGGTTCAGGGGTTTAGGGTTGAGGGGGTTGGGGTTTAGAGGTTTAGGGTTTTGAGTTGATGGGTTTGGGGGTTTTAGGGGTTTGGGGGTTTAGGATTTCCGGTTCAAGGTTGCGGGTTGGGGTTTAGGGTTGAGGAGCCAGGCGGGCAGAAACCACGGCCTAGTCTTACGAATTCCTGACTCCTGACCCAAAGAAATTCAGCACCGACATCATACGGCGCGTGTTTCTCGAGTGCCGCGAGCCCAAAGTGCGACAGAGTTGGCTTGGCGGTTCTGGTTCTACAGGGTGTAGGGTCAGGCTTCGATTTCAGAGTTCAGAGCTTATGACAGTTTCAGGTAAGGCTGGTCTTGATTCGGGTTGCTCGGGGAGCCGGATCGCAGAGTTGAGGGTCGGAGGATGTGTCTGGCACCTGTTGGCACAGCATTTGTTGCCTTGCGGGGATGATATCGAAGCACAGAGGCCCATGAGAGTTCCAAGACGAAAAGCAGCTTCTGTGCACGAGAGGCAGCCGCAGCCACATGCACCAAAACTTTGTGGCGGCTACGGAGCTTTTTTCGGCCACTCGGCACAGTTGGACAAGGGAAAAAAGATAAGGCAAACACATGGGTGGTTGTCAAAATTATGGTCCCTTTTTGGGTCCTTATGATAATTCGGCACCTAATATTTAGGGTACCCATAAAACGACCCTAATTTTGACAACTACCCACATTCATCCACATGCGGCTTGCTTTAAGAAGGCTTGCGGGATTACCTACCCTAAGGGTCCAAGTACCTAATAACCATATACTCTCTTATATATTGAGCTACTTATCTACTATCCTAAACCCAAGTACCTAATTATTGGGTCCTTTGGACCCTTAGGGCTAGATCCGAGCCTGTCGTACCCTTGCTTCGTTGTATCCTCCTTTCTGCGTACTGGGTTCTCGTTACGAGTTATGTTTAAATTATGCTTCGTTCTCACTGTAGGCCACGAGAGGTTTCGTTTTTTGTCTGCGGGGCCCCAAAGGGCGTAGAGATTACGATTATGGGCTTCATGCATCAGTTCAGGATCTAGGTAAGGTCTTACTGTGTAGCGAAGCACCGATTCAGTGATACAGTCGGATTCCTGGACCATTGTTGGGATCCTAGTTAGTTCCTACATGCTTCTACTATGACCTACCCCACAACCCCATTCTGACTACTCAGGATATTCGTTCAAGGGTTGAGGAGGCAGGGATTGCGATTTCAAAACGCAGGGCTGCAAGTTTGAGCTTCGTCTCGAGCTTCTTGAGGCCATTTACAGTTTCCCTTCCTAGGCTTCTAGACTCTACCACTCTTCCGAGTAGCAGTGAATTCTATCCGAGTAGAAGTGAACTCTAACAGGATTGTATGATTTAGGCGTGAGCCTTCTCCGTGATCTTTCAGAAGCCTCCAACTGGAAGTTACTGCGGTGCAATCGGTTTAGGTAATCAGTTTAGTGTTTTGGGTTTAGCTCTTGACAACCCTCTTGGCCCCTTCGGACTGCTGCAGACAGCACGATGACTTACAGCCTACGGTGTCAGGTACTCTGACGGTCCAACTACCAAGTAATCATGTGCTGGGGTAATACCTCTGCCACACCGAAAGAGTTCAAACAAAAAGCCATACTTGCCAAGTTGAAGTGCCGTGGCTTCTTGCGCCGGGAAGACCTAAGACCACACCTTCAACACAAACTTGAGCGATCTCGTTCCCTGGACCAGGGTTTAGGGATCTCGTTGCCTGGGTTTAGGGATCTCGTTGCCTGAACCACACCCTCAAACGGTTGATGGTCAAAATCCTGCATTACCTTAAGGACCCTAAACTATGGAAATTATGGTACATTTCTTATTATGGGTAATGCAAGGTTTTGACCATCAACCGAATTATCTCGAGAGGACTGCACGCAGCACCAGCTGCCACTGGATTGCTGGCGGCACACCGCAGCCACTCGGCTTTTGCGATAACCCGATGACGACAAGGGGTAACCAGCTTGCACAGGTTATAGGCTTGTATAGATTGTACGGTACAGGTGGAGTTGTCCTGAACAGTCCTTTACTTCTCTCGCATTCTGTCTTCGGCACCGTGAAACGTTGCTGATCAGATCTTGTACTCCATGAAATGCAATCTTTCCAACCTCGGCCTCGACCTGTCCAAAGTTGGTTCAAGACTGCGAAAGGTGCACCGAAACCTGAACTGCGCAGCGCTGCGCACCGGTCTGGGGCCAAGCATCCCGGGTCTCATGCGCTGTAGTCCCAGAGCCTCCAAAACCCCTTTCTTTAAGGAATATACCTTAAATCATATTAGGGATCCTATTAGAATTTAAGGTCTATTCCGTAATTAAGGGGTCTAGGAGGCTCTGGGGTGTCTGTTGGGGCTTTGAGGGTTTAGGGTTCCTTGCATGTTTGCCATGGCCTCAGAACCCACGGGGCTTCGGTGGCATGTTGTTGATGACCGTATGCCGAAGCTTGTTCCTCCCCCCTCGCCCGCGGATCGGATGGACTCCAGGTTCCGGCTTTCCGTGATTTGGGAGTTTCCGAAAATTAGGGGTACCTTATTTTAGGGCCCTTATAGTAAGGATCCTACTATTCAGGGTGCTATATTATTTTTCTATTTTCGGAAAGCCCCATTTCAATGCCGGGATTTAGGTATTTTCGAGGCTCTAGGGGGCAACAGCAATGAGTCCAACCAACGCAGCTGGGCAGTTTGACAAACATGCAACTCCGCCAAAGTCCGAAAGTCTTGAGCCTCTACACCCTCACCACTGGGAGTTTCCGAAAATAGGGGACCCTAATATAGTACCTTAAATAGTAGGATCCTTACAATAAGGCCCCTAAAATAAGTTACCCCTAATTTTCGGAAACTCCCACTAAGCCCCGAAGACCCCCCCCCCCCGAAGCTCGAATGCCAGACCACGGCCACAACGGCAGTGCTGCCTTCGTGCTGCGTGGCCTCTACAGCGCCCCTTGGGTTGCAATCGACTCCACTCTCTTGGCTAACTCTCAGCCGAAACCCGCGACCTTACATCATTTGCCGCAGACCCTGTACCCTCAAACCCCGAAACATCTAAGTTTGATGCCCTGCCTTAGCCCTGAGTATCCTACCTTTTTCAGGACCCATATAAGGAAATCATAATAAGCAACCCCAAAACGGTCCCGAGAGAAACACCGACGCCTAGGTTTGGTTGGGCTGGTTCCTCTCCGTCTTCCCCCCGGAGCAGCTCTTCGTCCGACGTGCCGAGGAAGAGAAGCGGAAGAGACGCCATTTCAACCCTCGCCTTAGTTCTAGTCTCCTTAGGAATTATTTTTTTATTTTTGTTCATACAAAGCCCAAGAGAATAGTAAAAATACTATTTTTATTATGGTTCTAAGGGGGGTATAGATAGGTGTAAAGGGCCTCAGCTGAGGGGTTGTTGAGGTGTAGGTTTAGGGCTCTTGGTTTGGGTTTGTCCTGGTTCAGGGCTTTGGGCTAGGGGCAATTTGTTTTTAGCATGGCCAGGCCGTTTAGCTTGCTGCCGTGGAACAGCTCGAGATGTAAAGCCGGGTCATACTTAAAGAGACGTGGGAAAACATCCAACCCCTCCAAACCTTTGTAATAGTATAGAACCTTTACAGAATCCTCATAGTACGCTTAGAGAACTCCAAACCATAGACCTGAATGCAGTGCTTTCCCCCGAAGAACGGCGACATATGCAGGAGCTATATTATGCTACCCTTATAGTATCCCTTATGGTAGCGCCTATAGATCGCTTTAAGGGAACCTTATTCTCAGGAGCTAGACTTCCGCAAGCAAAGCTCACGAGACGCCTGGCCCGAAAGCAAGTGGACGGTGCACTTTGGTTAATATAGGGGCCATAAATTTGCCTATACTGTTTTGGGGGTTCCTTATTATAACCATAGTATAGTGGGCCCTAGAACCCCATTGAGGCTTTGGGGCAACGGTTGGGTTTGGTGCGATTTTTTTGCTCGATGTCGAACCGATATGTGATGATTCATGGACCCTGAACGTAGCAGCAGGGAGGAGTTTTCAAACATAAGAATTGATTGGGCAGCCAAAGGGCTGTGCACTTCCAGGCTTCGTCACGCAGGTTCAGGATTTCTACGTGGGAGTCGGTTTTGTTGAATTGAAGGCTGGGGCCAAAGGTTTCTCTGTTTCTGGTTTGGGGACCATCGTCTCAAGTCTACCCAGGGCCACGCCGAAGGCGTCTTGAAAGAGCTCTTTGCTTTTGCCGGCCTGTCTGTCGTCGGCGCATCTTGGCCTAACACTTAACTGTGGTTGGCTTACCAGAAACGTCAAGCCCGAAACCTTACATTGAGTGAAGAGGTGCAATGCTCTCGCAGAAGTGTGCCTAAGTTCGGAAGTTGTTGCTTTCTTTGGCTGGTGAAATCATGAAAGCAGGAATTGCACCCATCGTTGCCAGATAGCCAAGCGCGGCATGCCCTGTATGGCTGAGACGCTCCCCCGAGTTGAACGCCCGCGCAGCAAGACCTGGTGTTCCTCTTGACTCTACAAGGCTTTCTCGCGTTCAACTCCCTCAGCCCACGGCCCTATGCAAACCGAAAGCCCTGCGCCACGAACACCGTAAGCAACTTTCAAAGGCCCTAAACCCGAGCTCCCAAGCCCTAAAACCTATCCCTTCCTGAAACCTTATAAGCCCTAGAGGCTGACACCCGAAACCCTTCGTTCAAAGCTCCCTGAAAGCCCTAAAGGCCCTAAACCCCATAAGCCCTTAAAGCCCTGAACCCTAAACCCCATAAGCCCTTAAAGCCCTAAAGGCCCTAAACCCCATAAGCCCTTAAAGCCCTAAAGGTTTAAACTCCAAATCCTTAAACCTTATATAATCCTTGACAGTCACAGGGATCTCCAGCCCGAATTCCCAAACCCGAATCCAGGAAACCCTCAACCCTTAAAACCCCTGAATAATCCCTGAATCCTTAGCCCTATAAACCCCAAACCCTAACCCTAAGAACCTAAAGGCCAAAACCCCTAAACCTTTTGTTCAAAGCTCCCCAAGCCCCCTTGAAACCCTAAAAAGGCTTAATTATCTTAGTAGTAGAGCAGGTAACCTTTAACCTTTTTGGGGTACTATAATCCCTATATGATCCCAAAGGTTAACCTTTAGTTCCCCTAAGATACTGGACAAGTAGGTTATACTCCTAACCCAAAGCCCTTTGTTTCGAAAAGCTCCGAGGAGTTGCCGAAGGCCTCCAGCGAGTCGGAGCACCTCTGGGCTCCAGGCGCCAGCCCGGAAATTGTTGTTTGTGGGTTTCGTTATGTGGTTTAGGGTTTAGGGTTTGAGGTGTAGTTGGATTTAGTTGTGTTTCAGGGGGTTCTAGGTGGTTTCTTGTTGGTTTAGGTCTGTACTTGAGGCTCCTATTGCTGGCTGAAGGCTGAGGGTGTTTAGGCCTTCTGGGAACGGCTTGCTGACGTGATGCTTACAATAAGGATCCTACTATTTAGAGTACTATACTGGGGTCCCCAGATTGTCGGAAACTCCCATATAAACCCTCTTATAATGAAGTCCATGGGCGTTTTGGGTCGTCTCAGGCGCTCGATGTTTCAATGCTCTGGAGGGCTTACTTACCTCTTTAGAGCTTGGGGTTTCGGGGATTTCAGGCTTAGGCTTTGTTTATTAGGGACCCAAAAAGCACAGAAGCATAAGCATGTTATGGGGATATCCCGACCTTAGTGGGCTTCATGATACGAGGGTTTATATGGGAGTTTCCGACAATCTGGGGACCGTAGGATCCTTTATTCTAAGGACCCCAAAATGAGGTACCCCTAATTTTTGAAAACTCCCATATGGGATATCCCTATCCTTATTTTTGCTTATAGCAGAAGCCAGAAAGTTGGAACATCATTGGCCCCATGCCCTTACAGTAAAGTATAGGGAATACCAGCATGAATCCTCCTAAAACTATGTTCCAACTTTCTGGGGGCCAGGGCTACTATAAGGGCCATTATAAGGATGTAGTATAGGGGCTTAAATAACTACCAATACTATCTTGAGGGCTCCTTTTTATAGTTGTAGCATAATGGGCCCCAAAACCCTGTTCTAATTATTAAGCCCCCTATATTAGCATCAGAGATAGATCTCTGGGGCACACGTTCGCAGAAAATTTGCCAAACCTTGTTCTGAACCATGGCTTTCTTGCATGACAAAGGGCTTCTCATCATGATTCACGGAAGGCTCTTAACGGAGGACGGCTTAGAGGAATTGTGAAGGAATCCTGATAGGAAGATTCCCTACTGCTTGAAGGTTCTGTGAATTGAAACCCCGACATAGACCCAAATTCTTCTGAACGCAAATGCTAAAACCCAAAAAGTATATCCGTACCTCCCAAGTAAAGCTGACTAGCAGGAAAAAGTGTGCCCTTTTGTTTAAGGCGAACCTCTAGCAGAAAGATCCTGACCGAAACTCTTGCAGAACCCTTCTAGCTCGAAACCCCCAACCCCTAAGATCCCAACTCCCTCAGCAAACCCTACTAGAAGGGGCAGGGGACTTAGTAAGTAGAGTTATAAGTACCCTAAATGGAGTTACCCTAATTATAACCCTACTTATCACCAACCTACTAAGTCCCCTGCCCCTTCAAGTAAGTCCTAAATTCTTAAAGCTCCTAAGCCCTGTAAGCAAACCCCAAGACCCTAAACTCTCGGCCCGAAATCCCGAAATAGCAAACACCTTCAGGTCTCGACTCTGGCCGCCCTTCGAGCTACGAATCTTCACTGAATCGCATGTAATTCCCTAAACCCTAAACCCTAAACCCTAAAGTTGAGTGCTAGGGGTGGGAGGTTGTGAGTTAGGAAATCAGCAAGGTATTCGGTTTAGGGTTTAGGGTTTAGGGGTATTATAGGGGCCTTAATAATTACTACGTATACTATTTTGGGGGGGATTCTTTATTATAATTAGAGCACAATGGGCACCAGAACCCTATTCTAATTGTTCAGGCCCCTATAATATATTAGGCGTGTTGAGGTGCTTGGTTTGGAGTTTCAGGCCGGAGGGATCTTCTGGTAGCATACCCTACGGGTCCTAAAGCCCCAACTGTCGGGGATTCGCGCATGGCACTGGGACCTCTAACCCGACTGTTTGGACCTTCGGATTCTTGCGGATAAGGTATTAAGGTATGGTTTAGGGTTTAGGGTTTTGCTCCTGGCCCTTATTGTTGGACCCTCGGGGCACTATCAAGGTGGTCCTTGGCACCCACAGCGTGAACGCCTAAACCCGAGGGTCCAAATCTTTCCTTGGAACTGGTCCCTGCATGGACGGTGGTTCGCATGGACTCTTTTCAGCGGCCCGGACCCATGAGAGTTTTCCCATTAAGTATTTTCAGAGAGACCGACTTCCCCAGACAGCTTCAAGCTTACAACCTTAACTCCCAAGAAGCAAAGCCGAAGCTGAGGTAGCCATGACAGAAGAGTCGCAGCAGCTTCTCCGCAACTTCTACGAACCTTACATCGTGGAGTTGCAATCGCTTTTCAACGACACATCCCTGCGGTGGTAGCGGTCAGATCCGCACTTTGGCTAAGATGAGTCATGGTATGTACATCGGCCTAGTTGCAACTACTGCTGCTGCCACCACCAGCACCAACACCGTCACCATCATTCCCAGTGGCGCGGACGTGAAACGGCAAGGTTGCCCATCGCTCAAAAACATGCGCTATCAAAAAAAGGGCTCAAACACTGGATTTTCCAGAAGCTCGCCGCATCTTCGGGGGAGCTCTACATGTTCGATTCGGGTATGGGTTTTTGCTACTGGGTGTTTGCCTTCAGAGACCTCGATTTTCAGGACCCTATTACTAAGTCCTAAAAGCAGAAAACAGCCTCGAGTCCCCGACTCCTTCCGCAGGCTTCGAGTCAGTCATTACGCTTACAGCCCAATACTCCCCAGAGCCTCCAAAACCCCTTAATTAAGGAATATACTTTAAATCATATTAGGGATCCTATTATAATTTAAGGTATATTCCTGAATTAAGGGGTTTTGGAGGCTCTGGGTCCAGTGGCCACACTTCCACCTTGTACTCCACCATGCCATAGCCGTGCTTCAACCGCTCAGTTCAGACAAGTGCCTCACCCCATGGCAAGGATGCTAAGCTTTGTTGTTGCAGCGTGTGCGCGTCAGGCATCGCAAACCCTGAGCTTAGAGTTTCTGGCTTCCGAATCACAGCCCGGAGGTCTGCTGCCGGGCTTTCCTGGGCCGTCGAGTGGGTCTGGCTCTTGACTGGGCTTGGTGTTTGGGGTGGAAGACAATGAACCCTGATTTTCTTGTTATTGCATGAAAGCCTGGGCAATCACACATCTCAAGTCCAGACATTGCGGTGGTGCATCCCAAATACTGAAGAACCTTCTGCCGTACGTGTCGAACAGCCTGGTCACCCGGCAACCTAATCCAACCATGTAACTACAATTTGAAACATACATTCCTTACACTTGAAAACTCTGGGTTACGGCCCTTTCACTACCCGGTGCATGGTAATCAAGTCCAAAACCCTCCTTAACCAATAAACCCAAACCCTACAAGCCCTGCAGAAGCTTCCTCACTCCTTATAACAGCTTTCCCGGGGTCTAAGGACATTGGAGCCACGGGTACACCCTGTGTCTGTTGAGCCCATGAGGCCACCAGGGCCACCACCGATGCCAAAGCTTCCTTGCTTCGGCAGCTTAGCTCTCCAATATAGAGGCCGAAATGATTACAATGTTCTTTTGAGGGTTCTATAAGGCTGACTATAAGGGTGTAATATAGGGGCTTGAACAAGTACCAATACTAATGCGGGGGTTCTTTATTCTATATATGGTATACTGAGCCCCAAAACCTTATTCTAATTCATGATTAAGGCCCCTTCCCTTAGGTCTTTAGGTCTCGGTAGCTTGTGAATGTGGGGGTTTGTTAGGCATGATGTTCCTGCCTTGTGGGGTTAAGCTTTCAGGGTTTGGGGTTTCTGCGGGCTTGAGGCTTTGGGTCCCATTCTAGTCTTGGTTGCTAGGTTCAGAAGCCCCAGAAAGTGTAGACTTTCAGTGTTATAGTGGGTGATACGGCTGATGGACAAAATCCTGCATTACCCATTATAAGGAATATACCATAATTCCCATAGTTTAGGGTCCTTAGGGTCATGCAGGATTTTGTCCATCAACAGTATTAGGGTTCAGGGTATAGTGAGGTAATGTAGGAACCCGATTAAGAAACCCTGGGGGTTTAGGGCTGAAGGGCCTCAAGGACCAGGGACTTAGCTTCAAGGGCTTCCTTAAAAAAGGGATTTGCAAGAGGGATTTGGGTTCTTCAAGGGCTACGGTTTAGATGGGTTTAGGGGTTTTGGGGTTTAGGGTTTAGATGGGTTCAGGGGTTTAGGGGTTTAGATTTGAGGTTTAGTTTTTGCGGTTGGGTCCATGAGGCCGGCTTCCTGAGACAAGCAGTGTTGTCGGTCTGGGTGGGGCCTGGCATATCTACATTCCTCAGCTCCGTTTCGGGATTCCGGGCCATTCGGGTTAGTGAATTTTGGACAGGTCCCACTAGTGATTGGTTAGCTAGTAGTGAAGTACAAAAATACCCCTTCCGATCCGTACTTTCCACTTCTAGTACAAGGCAACCCAAACAGCTAGTCTAGGCTAGGTAGGGCTTTGGGACAATTTATATTTTCCCGCATTGGGCTTAAGAGGATCTTATTTACTATTTTTCAAAAGCTTTGAAAGCCCCACCTGGTAGGGCCCGATGTCGAAAGGACCTTGACTTGACTCGGGCGTAAACTGTAAACATCCGCAAAAGGCTCCTCAGCCTCTTCCCTGTGTTTTCGCGAAGCCTCAGCCCAAAGACATCGAAATCATTTGAGCTGAAACCACTCAACCCGAAGAGCCCTAAACCGCCCGAAAGCCCAAAAAGCAGAGCGGACGTCCAGAAACCGAGGTGGAGGTCTCCCACAGTCGCAGGTGGGGCAGAGTTTCTGTCAGGGCTTGACATGGTTTGGCCCTAAACCCGAAACCCTAAACCGTTTAAACAGGTGTAGGAATTCGGGTTTCAGGGTTTGGAGGTTTCCGGTTGGGGTGGGGCTCTTAGTAGCTGAGTGGATACACTTTACACTTTTTGGGTATAATACTACCCACTATAAAACTGAAAGTGTACACTTTTGGGGGCTTATGAACTCAGCAACTAAGGACTGAAGCTGCAACACTGAAGCTTGTCTTGCTTTCGAGCTTTTGCTGAATGCCGGTCAACCCGAGGTATCACCCAACTTGGTAGGTCTTTTCCGTCCACGTAGCCTTCACGCTTTGTGATCCTTGTGATAGATTTCAGTTCCGTCCCGAACTACGGTCACATACCGGAAACACTACTGTAGATTCAGAACCCTAACACGTCGCATTTCAACCAGAATTGCAATGCGGGCGAGGACCAACTGCAGCAGCAGGGGGGATGCAAATCAACGAATGCTTAAACTCAGAGTGTGACTATTCGAAGCTCTGCATGGTCTTGCAGACGTGGGGGGTCGAGGGTTGACTTATGCGTTACTGGGTACGGGCTATGTAGGTGTTTACTCATACTCGTTTTGGGATTTAGGGCCTAGTTTGGACCCTATAGGCTTTGGTGCTGCATTGGTTGAGGCTTAGACACTGCTTGCATTTGAGAGTCTAGTCTAGTGTTGCGGCTTCCTGGTCTGTGATGCCCGGGTGGTTCGATAGTGCAGGACACCTCTGCATGTATCTGCAGTGGTCGGTAAGACATTCTGCTTTCGAGGAAGAGAAAAGTGTACCAGCAGAATGTGCCTTTATAGGACGTTTCTTTAAACCCTCAGTTTGGGATCGAACGAAAACGCCCATCCCCACGTGGAAACGACCCTTGGGGGATTGCAGTTTAGGGTTTATTGCGGAGTGATGGCGTGTATCCTCAGGTTAGTATGTCGAAGCAAGAATTAGCACCAGGCAGACTTCGCGCAGCAGATGATGAACATGGGCTTCATAGCCACTTGCATGCATCAGGGGTCGGCTTGGATCTTGCGAACGATAGCAAGACAATCCTGCAAACAGATTATCATATGGCTGCGGCCACAGCTTGTGGGCCGTTGTAGCCTGTCTCAGAAGTTGCCGAGCTTTCTCAAAATACGTCTCGCCAGGTTTCGATTTTGGGGTTTGTGGGGGGGGGGGGGGGGNGGGGGTGGATCTTGAGGAGTCCCGGGGGGCCATGACTATGTGGATGCAGTCTTGCAAACAGAGCTGTGCCCCAACCCGAGCACTTCCGTGGTTTTCTGCAGACGGCATTGGCCTCTGCAAACAGCGAACTGCAGTTCTCAAGTCCTTAGGCCCGCAATGTCGTTTCACAATTCCACAAACTGCTTTGACAAGCACAGAGAGATTGCAATGATCCCTAAACCCTAAACCCTTCTCAATCTTCGCCGAGAAAGTGTTGGCAAGCCTCGACACAATTCCTCGACTCGAGAGCCATGAAGTTTAGGGTTTAGGAGACCCTGAAGCCACACCTTCCGAGATCCCGAATCCACAAACTCTACATGCTGAATCCCTCATCCACCAAAATTTCACAAGCCGCCTTATCCTTAACCCGACCCTGAAAGCCATGAAGCCCTCAAAATCTCAAAACTCCCCCTCCCCCTGGCCCTAAACTCTATGTAAACCCTATTTGCCTATACCCGAAACCCGAAGCCCAAATAAGAAAACGAGCAGCAACAACGGCCCGTCGAACCCCAAGGCACCTCCGGGGCCTCCGCCGAAGGGCCCTCCGCCGGAGGAGACTTCAGGGGTCAGTGGGATTTCTGGTGTCATAAATTAGAGGTCTGAAACGGTTTAGGGTTCAGGGTTTAGGGTCTGAACCTTTTGTATTCTTTCCACCATGGTCGCAGCTATGCACAGGCTGTCATTGCGAGGATCATGAGATTTGAAAGGTAAGGTTATAAGCAGGCATGAGCAGGGGTGGAGGGGGCGAGGGCTTAGATTTGGGGAGGTTTGTGTTTAGGGCAGTTTAGGGGGTTTGGAGGTTAGATTTGTGTGGGTATGGACTATGCGGATAGAGTGTGGAATGGTTTTCGAGGGGCTTGAGATATGAGGTTGAAGCACCGGTACTTGTGATGTCCGGCCTTTAGCAAGAGTTTTGAGTTTCGGTTTGAGGAATAAGCTGTTCCTTGGGGGGGAAGTTTGGGGTGTTGAGTGCGGGGAAGGAGGCTGGTGGGTCTCCGGGGTCGGTTTCTTCGTAGCTGAGTGGATGCACTTTACACTTTTTGGGATAATTATTACCCACTATAAAGCTGAAAGTGCACACTTTGGCGGGGCTTATGAACTCAGCAGCTAAGGTGCTCTACAAGGTGGACGGAAGAAGGACGGTTAGAAGGGGGCTCGACGAAAATGCTGATATAGCTGTTATGACAAAGGCATATAAGAGCAAGACCTCCCGGGAACGGGACGTTTTGGACTCAGGGTTCTGGACTTGCGTCCAATTTCGGGACTTCCTCTGTGCTTTCACCCTCGGATTCGACATTCGGCTCAGAGGCCGTAAGCTCCTAAAGCAAAGAAAGAAGCCTTTATATGCCGAAGCCGAACCCTGCGAGCCGAAACTACAGCCTGCAAGCCCTATAAGCACACACACACAGGCCATGATGAAGCAACGGCCACCTGGCCCTCCGAACGCAGGGCTCCAGAAGGCAGGGTTTTCAGCTTGTGAGTATCGGACTTGCGGATGCAATGTAATGTAATGTCTTGTGAAGTGGTAATGTAATGCAATGCAAATCAATGTAATGTGATACTTTGTTGTTATATATCTATATACGTGTGTGCATGCATGTTGGTTTATGCATATGCACATACACCAGGAATGATTTTGCGGTTGTTGGAGCCTCCCAGTGCAGGTGGCAGGCACACCGCCGGGTCCTCCGCCCAAGAACCCGAGCCAGGCGATCTCGGGGTGTTGTGCACTGGAGATTGAAAAGGGTTTAGCGCGGTATAGGGTTAGGGGGGGTAGCCTCACAGCCCTCAAAAATCAGGGTTTTTGCGGTTTTCGAGCGTGTTTGCGTGAGGGTGAATCTGGCTTAATAGGCAGGGCTTCAGGCAGGATCCCAAAATCAATTGAAAGACTTCCAGTTCGGGTGCTTTGCTGTTTTTGTGGGTTCGCAGTTCGTGAGAGTTTAGAGTGTTTTGAGCAACTTTTGGGAGCAGCCTTACAGTGAGCAGCGTCCGGGAGAAGCTTGGATTAGGCTTTGGGTTTAGGACTCTCGGGCTCGAGGGTTCTACTTGGGTTTAGCACCTTTCGGTTTTGGGTTTCGGTGTTCTTTTCGGTTACATTCCCACTGCATCCAGGGTCACTCCCTAAATCCAGAGCCGTTGACTGAATTAAGCCCTGCCCGTGCCCTCCGCTTTTCAAGATAAGGCCTTTGTCCTGCTTACAGCATGCCTCCTCACACTTCAGGAAGATTCCGAGCTTTAAACCTGCAGCCGTATAAGCATTTCGCTGCTAGGGCTAAGATACTAAGATCCAGTCTTCGCATTGAGGTGCGATGAACTCGACATTCAAAAACGTCTATCGATTCAAAATTTAAATAACCTACACCCTAAACCCTAAACCCTAAACCCCTAAACCCCTAAACCCCTAAACCCCTAAACCCGAAGCAGGGTGGTCCGGGGCCTGGAATGCGGCCTCCGGGGCCCCCTCCAAAGGCAGGGGAGGGAAGGGAGACTTATGTTGCCCAGGGTTAGGTGTTGAGAGTTCGCAGGGCTGCGGTGTGCGATTTCAGAGCTAGAGGTTTCAGGGGTTTGGGAATTTGGAGGTTTAGGACTGCGTGGCTTTCGTCAGAGTGTGGAGTGTGAGAAACAGAGGGACAGGAGCTATTAGGCATTAGGCAATATTGTTACCTAGTGTGTCATTGTGTACTTATGAGACAAAAAATCCTGAACTGCTTTGTCTTGTTCTTAAAACCCTATTGTCCGACTTCTCAGCAGCCTGCGGGTTGTAGTTCTCAGCGACGGCTTCGTTGTAGAAGGCGCGAGGTCCAGCCGGGTTTGTGATGTTTGATCGCACAGTTAGTTTACGTTTCTGTGCTTGGGCTAAGGTTTCACAGCGTCCGATATGAGGGTCTCAGAGCTCACGCAGTAAGAAGGTTTCTTGTGCACATTGGGCCCAGGAGGCCTAAGCAACGCAGCCTTAAAGCCCCCCATTTTTCAATAGGTAAACTGAAAGGTGAACACGGGAGAGCTTCCGCCGGGTGCAAAGCCACCGCCACCGCCGCCCAAGACAGCTGCAGGCCCCACGAGGAAGTTTGTCAAATTGACGATTTTATAACCCTAAACCCTAAACCCCTAAATTCGGATTTAAGATGAAGCGTATGTTGTGGGCTTTAGTTTGGCTCAGGCCACAGGGATGTTCGGGGTCATGGTGGGGTCTTCGCCGATTTTGGAGTTTCCGAAAATTAGGGGTCCTTATAATAAGGATCCTACTATTTAGGGTACTATATTAGGGTCCCCTATTTTCGGAAATTCCCATTTTGTTGACTGTAGGATTCAGAGGATAAAGAATCAAGTCATCGAGCACTCGCAAGATAGGGGCATACGGCACACGAGTACTGTAGAGGAAGACGGCAGCATGCGTATGTAAGGGACTACTTTAAGGCGTTACTGTCGTTGATCATCCAGAGCCCTTTGCTTGGAGGCCCTTTTGACTTAGTAAGTCTACTTAGTATCCCCTAGAAACCCTATTATAATCCCCCGTAACCCACCTTACTAACCCTACTTACTAAGTCAAAAGGGCCTCCAAGTAAGCTTAAGCCAAGGGCTCAAGAATTCGAGTTCGGGCTTCGAGTCAATGCTCGAATAGAGCCGGATTGAGGAATTTGGCAGTTTCCGAAAATAGGGGACCCTAATATAGTACCCTAAATAGTAGGTTCCTTATTACAAGGACCCCAAAATACGGTAGCCCTAATTTTCGGAAACCCCCATTTGGCATTGCCAAGGGCGGGGGTTTGGGGACCTCTCAACAGCTTTGCCTCGACGCTTTCCCAGGTTCCGCCGCACCAGCCACGAAGCCACTCAACGCGGCCCGGGGACCCGGGATGCCGGGGAAGAGAAGCCAAAGAGATTCAAGGGGTCTCAAAGCAGGTGGTCTTTCGGGGCTTTAATAAGTCGTTACAGTAAGTGTTTTCCGGAATTTGATAATTATGTTTTACCTGGGATGTTTCGAATCTCTGTGAAGAAGTTCGTGCAGTCTTGGGTTAAGGCTGCTTTCCTTGAGTTTTGGTTTGGGGGCTTCGGGACGACATGAGATGCAAACACACCTGGTGCTCTTTGACCCAGTAGGGTCGCTAAAGAAGGTCTGAACAGGCTGGCCGTTTGACTAGAAGCCTGTTGCAACCAAGTTTGATTTTACCCCCGAAATTCTTAGACCCTTGACGCCCACAACCCTGAAACACCTAAAGCCTTCAAGCTTTTAATTAGCACGTTCAAAGACCTCCAAACCCTCAAGCTTTGGGGCTAAACCCCATCGAGCCCTTACAACACAAGCTTGCTTTCAGGCGACTCGGTTCATGCCGACTACCCTGCGAACGAAGAAGCCGTCGCAGGCGGTTGGCGGGTGAGTGCTTGGCGGTTTATTTTTAGGTGGGTAGTTGTCAAAATTATGGTCCCTTTTTGGGTACCCTCAATAATAGGTGCCGTATTATAATAGGGACCCAAAAAGGCACCTTAATCTTGACAACCACTCAGGTGTAAAGTTTTTGGCCCTTTCCGGGCAGTTAGGTTTCGGGGCTTAGTGTTGAGAGCTCAGGGGCTTCGGTGTTCCTTTGTCATAGTTGGGTAACATTTTACATTTTTATGGGTACTTAAACCCAATAAGGAATGAAAATGTACATGTTTAACCCTATCCCAACCATGAACTAGGTTCAGGGCTGTTGCGGTAGAGCGTGGTGGGTGTTGGGTGTGGTGGCGGCTGGGGTAGAATCCTGGACACTCGGCACAGTCGGTTGGTCCAGAGTGTTGTCTGTAAGCTGGTATACAGGTCTGGACAAGTGAGGTACGCATATCCCGACGCTACGATCTAATGAGAGACCCCACTATTAGTGGGTTCGTGTTTGAGTCTAGCACTACTGAATCGCTCAGTCCGGCTACACCAATGGGGGTCTCAGTCTGGAACGGCGTGAAGGTTCAAAGGTCCAGTGATCGAAGATAGTGTGTTTGTCGGGGTTGGATACGGGATGGAGATCCATTTTCATTCGCAGCTGTTGGGCCTGGTACAGGCGCTCGCCTAGCACTCAAATTCAAGGGTGAAACGAAAGACACCGTTACAACGGAGAGGCCACGCCATGAGCCCAGACCCGAAATCCTGCAGCTCGCATCCAG
>BGNK01005168.1:0-39311 GCA_003297005.1 Symbiodinium sp. clade A Y106 | reverse complement strand
GCCCCCCGCCATTATTATTGCGTGGCCTGAGTTGTTTGGGGGGGGGTGGGGTTTTAATAATCAGGAGACCTCTTTACAGTACACACAGCCCTGACTCCTAAGCCCTTAAGCTAGGGTGCTCTTCGGGTCGCAGGTTTCCTGTGCGCGGGCCCACATCGACGCCACCTACGCCGTGGCGAGCTCGGCAGGGCCTCGGAGTGGACTAGCTTGGGTTTGCAGGTTGGACACTACAAACAATAATAATACTCAGTATTCTTACTATGGTTATTGTTATTGTTATTAGAATAAGCATTTTGGGAGCGGATTAGAGTCTATAGTAAAGAGCCCTTGCAGAATGGCATTAAGAATTGTTCAGGCTTTTACTATGTTCGAGGCTTGCTGGGCGTGGATAGGGGTTGATACGAGTTCTACCAGTTTCATACAAGCTTTACAGGAGTTTTGATAGAGGCTTTATTTGAACAAGTTTGTAGAGTTGTTTTAAAGGCTTCGTCGGGGGTGTCGTGGATAGGGCTCAGGGGTTTGTTGTGCGCTATTGCTTGAAGCAGGCGGCCAGGTGCCACGCTTCGTTGTTTTCTCATCCATCCAACTTTCGCCTCGAATCTGTTACCGCAAGAAGTCCTCGTTGTGTCGGGGCTGGAAAGGAAGCTTTGGACAGCTCGCTGAGACCTCCGACCTTCGTAGCGAGCATTTTCTTAGGCGCGAACTTGAGGCGAGCTTCATGCTCTCTGTGAGGTTGACTTGACTGTAGATACTTCACCACAAGCTCTTAAACCCCCCATCGGAAGCTCACTTAAGAGAACCCTTCAAGCAAGCAAGGAAGCCCTTTCAGGGACCCTACTAAAATCAATCAAAGCCAAAGTGACACTCCCCAAACCTTAAAGTTCGAAATTCTTAATATAGGGGCATTAATAATTGAACAGGGTTTTGGGGCCTATTATACTGTAATCACAATAAGGAACCCCCAAACTAGTATAGGTAATTATTAAGGCCCCTATAGTAACCCCAATCCCTTAAACCCTGCAAACACCAAAAAGACCTGGACCTCAAACAGAAATCTCTAGACCCCTAACAGCTCTCTCCGACCACAAGGGCTCAGGCTGTCGTGGGCCGCGCATAGCACCGAGCTCCAGTCTAGAAGCCTGCAGGATTGGGTTTAGGATGTAGGGTTTAGGGTTCAGGCTCTAAACCCTAAACCCACTTGCTGTAGGTTATGGGGAGTGTATCTTTGGCTAGACCAGGGTCCTGGACAACGAGGCCTGTTGCAGAAAGGGTTCAGGATTTGGGTCCGAGATTTATTGGGGTTTAGGATTTAAGGGCTAAAAGTTTAGTGTTTCGTGACAAACCCTAGAAAGCCCTGGAGACACTTGTGAAAAACCCTCTGAAATCCTTACAAGCCCTATATCCTATCTATACCCCTATAAATGGCTGACTCAGGCCAGTGCTTGGGGCTCAGGATCTACGCTCCTGAATCTTTCACCCATTTGCACTTAAAACCTAGGCCTACGCCCATAGATTAAAATCAGGTTTAGCAAGGTTTAGGGTTTATAGGGCTTCGAGGTTTAAACGCTGAATGAAATCATAACTCGTTAACTTGAGCACTTCAGCAGTCAAGCCTCGAACCGCGAACCCAGGGGTTGAGTCAGTGGCACAATGTTGCTTATAAGTGTTCCTTTAAGGGCTAATTGCTATCAGGGTTCCTGTAAGGGCAACTATTCGGGTGCAGGGTGATGGGGTTTAAGGTAGTGGAGCTTTGGGCGGCCTAAAGATGCTTGAAGGGTTTATCTTGTTGAATTCAAGGGTCTAGGTTATTGAAACTTAACCACAAAAGGGCCCCAAGAACCTTACGGCGAAGGTTTGGGGTTTAAGATCGTGGCTGTAGGTTAGCATCTAAGGATTTAGGGTTCAGTGGTGTTTTGGACTTTAAGATTTTGATGGTTGCAGGTTAGCGTGTGAGGGTAATAACTAAGGATTATAATGCACTTGGACCCCTAGTACTTAGAGGATCATGGGACTTAGTAAGTTGATTATAATTGGGGTTATAAGTCCCCTAAGTGGGGTTATCCTAATTATAACCTACTTATAACCTTACTTACTAAGTCCCATGAGCCTTTAAGTATAGGGTTTAAGAAGGGTTCAGTCTGTAGGGGTTAGAACCGCTCGTCTTCCTCAGATTTTCTTTGTACAAGGCATGAGACATGCAGGTCTTTTAGCTTAGAGGCTGAGTGCCTTAGCCCAAAAAAGGCTAACCTTTTGAATTAGAGTAGGATTATATAAGACCCAAAAGGTTAAAGGTTACCTACTCAGCCCCTAAGTTTAGGGTTTATAGGGTCTGGGGCATAATGGCCGTATGCAGCACGCAGATTCCTGAGCCAGCAAGCCAACTTCGTCAATATCCCCCGAGAGAGCATTTAAACCTCTGAAGACAAACGTTTACCTGCAAAAACCGCTGGAAACGCTGGAAAACCCCATAAAGCCTTATAACCCTAAGCTCTAAACCCTAACAATTAAGACTCCATCACTTAAAGGCTCATGGGACTTAGTAAGTAAGGTTATAATTAGGATAACCCCACTTAGGGGACTTATAACCCCAATTATAATCTACTTACTAAGTCCCATGATCCTCTGAGTACCCCTGCCCCCCGGGCCCTCCCAAACCAGGCCCAAGAACCTCCAGAGACTTCTGAAGCGGCTCGCGCACTTCCCCCTGCGAGGGAAAGGAAGTGAACTGGGGCCTAGGGGTTTAGGGATGTTTCAGGGCATAGACAATAGAGATGCGGGTTCTGGGATGTTTAGGGGTTTAGGATTTGTGTTTCAGGGTCAGGTTTCCTGTCGACAATGCTACCGTGCTTGCATTCCTAAGGCTCTGGGAACGGGAGGAGGGCCTCAGGGTGTAGCTTTGAGGCGTCAGTTTTGGGGTTTTGGCTTCAAGAAACAGCTGGTGCATACGGCACAGGAGCCTTCTATTCAACATCTGTCTTTGGATGCCCAAATCATAATTTAGTACACCCCCATAGGCCCTGGTCCAAATAGTCAGGCCCTGTTTCAGAGGGTGGTAGGCATTCACGATTTCTTTAAGCCTTATGTTTTTGTGTTGTGCTACGGTGGGCTTGGCAATAAACAGTATAGGGTGTTGGGAGAACTTTGCCGTACCTGTACACGGATTGTAAAGGGCTACTGTCAGTAAGCAGTCAAATCCCAATATGGACGGCTACTGCAAACTCCAAACGCTTAAAAACCCATTATGAACCACTGAACCCTACAGAACCCGTATGAAGTCCTTGCAGAACCCCCGTCCCGGTATTTGTGGGTTCAGTGAGGACTTCTTCAAAACCCAATGACGAATGCCTTAATAAACTAGCCCTTATAGTAGCTCTTTTTGTAAACCTTATAGACCCCTTTAAAGTTACTAACCCTTATGGTAGCCCTTTATAGTAACCCTCATAGACCCCTTTGTAAGAACCCTTTCTTGGAACCCGAGGCCCCTATATTAATTACGCGAAAAGGGGTTAGCAACCGTTTGGGGCTCTGGTGTCTGCAGGTGCGGTGCAGGGACTGGGGGCCCTCACAGCTGGGATGGATCTTGCCATGGAACATTAGGGTTTAGGGTTTAGGATTTAGGGTGTAGGGCAGTTTAGGGTTTAGGTTTTAGGATTTAGCGACCGAATGTTTAGGGATTTTTTTCCCTCCTACTTGGACTAAACATTAGGGTTTAGGGTTTAGGATCTAGCATTCGAATGTTTAGGGTTTAAGGATTAGGTCCCCAAAAGCTTCGGGTTTGGGTTGAGAACTAAGGTCGGGGTTGTTTCGTTAAAGGTTTTTTTTGAACGCCTTCGTTAAAGGTTTAGAGTCTAGGGTTGCTTCATAAAGAACTGGAGCAAGTGTACCTAAACCGCGAATGCAAGGGCAAGTCGGAAGCTCTGCTAGATCGAACATAACTGCAAAAGTGAGCCCCAAAACCTCCGGAGGGAAACTGTGTCCGGTCTTTTCACCCTCTTGCAGCAGAGAAAACCGGTGCTATGGACAGGGCACTGCATATATCTCCGAAAGGTACAGGGCGGCGACAATGCGACATTTCTCGCTCAACCTTGTCAATTCCCCGCAAATCTGACCCTAAACTCCCCAAGCGCCAAACCCAGGTTTAGGGTGGCCCATTGTCGGAAACTCCACACTGAAACTGCTCAGCCCAATTCAGGGGCTGGAGCTCTTCGAATCTCAACCCTCTAAACCCTAATTAAAGCGTGACCATGACTAGTCAAGTTGAGAGATGTTCACTTCACTTAGTGACAGATTTGGTTACATCCCCCGTGCTAATAGAGCAGACGGTGTAGGGTTTTCCTTCTATATAGAATTAGGGTTGAGGGTGTCTACCGATCGGGGATGTTCAGGGGCTGGGTTCGTGGAGTCTGGCTTTCTGGATCCTAAACCTTTTGTAGGTGAAGTCTCCAGCCAGGCAACCTATACTGTCATAGCAACTGGTAGTTTAGGGTGCAAGGGTTTAGGTTTTAGGACTGCGAGACCGCATTGATAAATCCTCCTGAAGTGTTTCGTGCAGACATGCGGGTGATGACAATCCTCCACGACATGTCATGTTAGACAGGAGGTGCTCCACAACCCCAGCTGGAAATGCAACCTCCACTAAGTAAGCCTTGTCTCGCATGTGAAGACAGATTTGTTTACACTGTGTTTTTGTATCTGTGTAACAACAAGGTGAAATTTAAGACCAGACTTGCCCTGCAACCTAAGACCTGAAAAACCCTCAGCAAGACTGTCCTAGTTGAGTGGGCTTAATTCATGCTTATAATTGGGGCCTGGAGTATAATGCAGTGTAAGTAAGTATAGTAGAAGCCAGAAAGTTGGAACATCATTATCCTCATGCCCCTAAGGTAAAGTATAAGGGATCCAAGCACTAATCCTCCTAAAGCCATGTTCCAACTTTCTGGGGTTCACTATAACTCCTACCAAAGGGACTTCTGCCCTTCTTCCAGCTCAAAGCCGCTGTCGCCCAACTTGAGGACGTTGTCTCCTGCTCCGGGTTTTGGGTTTTTTTGACACTCACACTCGGACAAGCCTGGCGAGGTCTGCAGAAGTAGGTTCGATTTTGGGTTTTCGGGTCCATGCTTCTTTTGATTTCTTAAACCCTTAACCATAGACAACCCTAATACTTCGGGCTGCAGTTGAAACAAAACGCGAAGGCTCGGCGCTTCGAGATTTTGTTCAGGAACTTCGGAGTGCGGAGTTGGGGTGGGTCAGCGCTAGGGTTTAGGGGGTAAAGGTTTAGGAGTGTTGAGCATGGAGTTTGGGGCTTAGAGTGCAGGGTTTCGGCATGATGGGCAGCTCTTTTCGAGTTGGAGGCCACAACATTTCAAAAAAGGAACTGTGCAACATTCAGGCCCCTGCATCTGCAAAGGTCGTACTCTACAGGAAAAGACTACGTACTGAATCAAAAGTTCCCCCAAAGTAGTTGCACCCGCCCATGAGATAGAAAACTGCTCTCGCAAATCCGTTGTTGGAGTGGTCCTTGTGAACCCCGCGCACTGCACAGTAATCACCGCAATCGATAAATGTGCACAAGCTCCAGCCGTGCCGGCAATATCCAAACCTCGTAAGCCGGGACGCTACCATCAAATTCTGTTAATACAAACATATAGGATACCCCCTGCAAGTACCCTTCAATAGAGCCCCTATGGTCCTGGTTCGGGAGTATAAGTATTTGGGGTTTAATGGAAGATAGTTGGAGGTCTAGTCGAGTAGTTAAACCCACCCATACCTGGCAAGACTTACCTCGCATCCTCAAGCCGTCACCTTCCCAATGCTAATGCCTACTCTACAGTACTCGCTGGCGGCACTTCAGGTGTGCCTAAACGCTGGCGTGCGAAGAAGGTCTGCCGGCTGCCTTGCAACAGTCCAGACAGAGATACCTTTGCAGCTGTAGACATGCAACATGCATCCACAGCCAAGTGCCCCGTTGAGCCTACGTTCACTAAAAGATATGCGGAATAACTTCATGTCTCGTGATTAATGACCGACACCCTTGATAAGAACGATATAGATGCCATCCCAACACACGAAGGCCGTGTTAGCAACAAGTGTTTTCCCTAAGCCCAAAAACCTTACCTAATTGTCGAGTATCCCGGAGAACCAAAAGTTAACCTTCAGGAGTAATTATATTGGTTGGGATTATATACAGGGATTTTGTACCCCAAAGCGGCTAAAGTTATGCTTACTCTACTACTGGGTTTACGTTGTCCAGTCCATTCCCTTGCGGTTTCGCCCACGTGCCTTCGACTGGGTAGCCGTGCCGCTTCCATGCGTTGAGGCCTCGCCTCTGCCACTAGTTTAGGGTTTAGGGGGTCAGGGGTTTCGGGCTTTAGGGCTTTAGGGATAGCAGTTTAGGGATAAGGGTTTCGGCACTCACGACATGGGACAAGACTGGTGAGGTTACGATAGGTTGCTGGTTCGGCGAGGGCGCATTGGCCAGAGCGAGGCACATTCACTGCACTCACACACTCACAACTGTTAAATTCTTGAGGTCCCTCGATCGTCCACATCATCTCTTTCCCTTGAGGCAACCAAGCACCCCGCCCTTTTTTTGAGCAGGGACTGCAATGCACCAAGCCCTGAATCCCTTCAGCCAAGCTTCAAAACAAGCAGAGACGGAAGAATCCACGAGCACTCAGCGCATGAGCGACACACAACTCCCCGGTTGACGCAGAGAACCCCTAAGCTCGGGATGGCGGTGGTTTAGGGTTTAGGGGTTAGGGTTTAGGGTTTAGGTTTTGGGAGGGGTTTTTGGGTTTTAGGATGTTTTAGGGTTATACATGGTTATACGGATTTGACACTTGGTACACTTCTCGATTTATACGGATTTAGGAGTTTAGGGTTTCCTCGCTCAAACTCGCTCAAATGTCAAAGCAGGCAAGGCTCCACAGAGTCCACATGACAACTGACTATGCGCACCCATGGGCACAGAGAGCACGGAGCTTCCAAACACACCAAATAAGGAGTAAGCAAAATCAAACGAGCATAAACATACATCCAAAATCATCCAAGAATCCAGTTCCCACCCCGTCTGAAAGGAAGGTGGCCCAACAGTTTCAAAAGAAGTGACTATCCCTCACCGCAGGGGCATGTCTCGCCCTCGAGCTGCTCCAACATCGGTGGACCTTCGTCCCCGATGCGGTCCTTGCCCATGATGATGGACACGGCACGGCGGTCGAAAGCGTGCCGTTGGCCTTCGCCATGGCCTTCTTCTCGGGGCTCCGTCTTCCGGGCACGCGCGAGCTCGGGAGTGCCATCCCAGCCAATGGTGCCATCTTGGCCGCCAACAGCAGCTGGGTCATTGCCCCTGCGAGGTTGCTCTCGAGGGCACCGAGGATCGTGCCAGTGCTGCCGCCCTTGCCCTGCTCGGGCGCCCATTTGGCTCTTCCCTGGCCGAGCCCCTCCATCCGTCAACCCTAAACCCTAAACCCTAAACCGTCCTCATCCCAACGGCGATCAGAAAGCCGCGTCCGGGAGTGCACAACTCGAGGAGAGATAGTCGAGGAGCGAGACAGCCATCGACCAGTGAAGGGCTAGGCTAGGCCCCGCTGTTTAGGGGTTTAGGGGTAGGGGACTATAGGGGTTTTCGAGTTTAGGGTACATGATCGAAATAGGGTGGATCGCATGAATCCTTAAGGTCCTGCCCTTCTACAGTAAGGGTCTGCGGTCTAGGTTTGAATACGTCGTCTTGATGTTCTTGTTGGTCCCTGATTGTCAACCCGAGCCCAAAACCTTGCACTTTCCCTTATAAGTTCGTTCCGGTGCTGCTGACCCAGGGATCGTATAAGATTGACGGTCAGTCTTTCCCTGACGTCGTGTCCAGTTCAGGCTCTCAGGTTAGGTTTAGTATAGCATGAGTCATGATAGCCACCCTATAATATCTCATATAGCCATGCCGGAAAAATTCTTTACCGTAGTAAGGATCCATCCCACTGCCACTGGGGGTCTCTGTATAACGTATAGCGGTCAAGTTTTCGGAATTTCGCGTTTCCCTATTTAGAACCTCGAAGTTTTTTTAAAGCACACTGACTTTAACACCCCAGCTTAACCTCTCCAAACCATAGTACGGTCACGATCAGACTGACCTCTAGAACAAGCAGAGCCTCCTAACACTCAGCAAAGGCTTCAGTAATATTAAAGCTTTCCGAAATCCCTATATACCTCTTTGGCAGAATACGAAACTTAACCCCATACCGGCCCACACCACAAACCCACAATCCGAAGCTCTAAAGCCATACTGTATGTCATAATTCACGAATTCCGCAATCCCTGTTGCACCTTTATCGCCTTCGTGTTAGCCCAGAGGCGAATTGCAAAAAAAACCAACACGTTCGGTCCTGCTTCCATAACTTAGCTCCACACGCAAACCCTCAAACCCCAGTACTGTCGCACCTTTACCACGCGGGCTACTCCTGAAGCTTAATGATAGTCGACCCTCAGCCCTACACTAAATCCGAAAACCTAAGCCGCAAAACCCTGAACACCCTAAGCCTTAAACTCTAAACCCTAAACCTGACAAACAAAAACAAACAGCGGATGCCTCAGCCTTCTGACCCGATGCTCACGAAGGAAGTAGGACAAAGTGCTCGCCACCTCTGGCTTTGGGATTCGACGGCTTTTCAAGTCAAGGGTATACGTATAGGGTCTCCGAAAGGTGCACATCTAGATTTTTTGGGTGACTTAATGTAGGGTTTAGGGTTCACATAGGGCGTTTAGGGTTGATCTGTTCGCATGTGAGACAGAGAGCGGGAGAAAGAGAGAGAGAGAGAGTGTGTGTGTGTGTGGGCACGCGCTCGTGCGTGTGTGCATTAGTCAGGGAGGGAGGCAGGGAGGCATGGAGGCATGGAGGAGGCAGGGAGGGGTGTGCGGGTGTCGTTGTGACAGTGCGTACATCCCAGAAACGCGGGGCCGACTCCTCTGATGGAAGGGATGATCCTTTCCAAATCATGGCCGTTCAGGATTCCTTATCTTAAGACGAGTTCCTGAAGGGAGCTGGGCACTTGGACTGGGCAAGTCCAAACAATCCCAAACTCCTCCAAAGACATGTACAAGCAAGGCCTCATCCCGACTCATCCCCAGAAGCCTGATTGAGCCCTCTTTTGCAAATTCCAAAAAGAGGGGCCTTGATGATTAGAGTAGGGTTTCGGGCTCCTTCCGAGTATACTTATAATCCGGAACCCTAATTTAGGCCCCTATATTAAACCCTAAACCCCTGTTTAACAACCCCCTGCCCGACAGCCTGCCCGCAACGGCTAAGCTGACTGCCGTTGTCGCTGTAGACGATCACCTGAGCCCCAGGCTTCAACCCACCATTTTTTGGGTTCTGGCAGGTTAATGCGAAACTTTACCGGAACATGAAAAGGAGCTGATGATGGATTTCCACCTCGGAATTTAGGTTTTGGAGTCGAGGGTGTAGAATACAAAAACGAAGCCAAAACCCCTCTGGCCTAGAATTAGGGTTTATGGATGTTCACGGGCACCCGAGCTACAACTGGGAATCCTTCTGCACCCACAAGGGCGTTTTATCGGCATTGTATCCTGGACGGGAGAACCAAGAATGTCAAAGCCTGGAGCTGTTTTCACGAATCAAAACTTGAAGCATTCAATATACCCTAGAGCCCTAATATAGGGGCGTTGATACGTAGAATACGGTTTTGGGGCCCATTATACTATAATAAAAATCGGGCAGCGCAGCGTGCCCCTTCTGTGGCCGCGGCCTTGGGCCGCCAGAGCCTGGCGAAGCCGTAAAGGAAGAAGCGAGGCCGGCATGAAGCCGCCGACCCTCCTTCGCCGCGCCGCGAGGGTCCCGCTAATGCTCGTGATGCGCGCCCCTGCGGGGTCGCCGGCACGGACGCGGAAACTCGAAATTAGCTGGTGAATGGCTGCGAAACGCGCGCGCGTTCCGTGTGGCGTTGGGGCAGGTTTTTGGACGGCGCGGTGCCGCCAGCAAATTCGATGATGCTGCTTCCGCCCGCGGCCGTGACCTCATGATGCGCACCGCAGGCGCGCGCATCATGAGCATCAGCGGGGCTCGGCGCGCCCAGACTAGCCCAGAGATGCGGGCTTTTGGGGGGCCAAGATGGGAGGGACTNCGCGGCCGTGACCTCATGATGCGCACCGCAGGCGCGCGCATCATGAGCATCAGCGGGGCTCGGCGCGCCCAGACTAGCCCAGAGATGCGGGCTTTTGGGGGGCCAAGATGGGAGGGACTATTGCCCGGTGCACGAACTCGCGCTGCCCGCACCTGGCGCAGCCCTTAAATAATGAACCCCCCAAAATAGTATAGGTCATGATTAAGGCCCCTATATTAAACCCCAAAGCCCAACTAGCCGCACGATTCACCCTCAGGCCCCTGCCATCTTCGATGGATCCTTCTCGAGTTGCTTGAACTCCTCTTCTCACGCTTGCTGGGTCTACAGGGAACCCCAAAAAAGTTGGAAACCAGATTAAGGCCAAATAGTGCTGGGATTCCATATACATTACTCTTTCTGATTGAGGCTACTGGGTTTCCAACTTTTAGGCTTCGACTGTACTGGTTTACGGGTCGAACCGGGAACCCCCGGTAGAAGAGGCCTGCCTTATGGCCCCTCGAAAGTGGCTACTAAGAAGTTCAATTTAATAAAGGGGGTGGTTGAACCATTCGGGAATGAATCTTTGTTTCGGTTTATGAACCCTGAACCCTAGGGTATCCTTATCAGAGGCCTCATAGTGCTTCATAATTGGTAGGTGTTTAGGATCTATAAAGTGGAGTTATGTGTTTAGGGCTCCCCTAAACCCTAAACCCTAAATCCTAAACCGTCTAGGGTTTCACGCACGAGATTTTCATTCGCCCGCCTCCGTGCCCTTCACCCAGCTGGCAATGCCCCAGTTGATGTTGAGCGCCTTCTTGACGTGTTGGTGGTTTAGGGTTAAGGGTTTAGGGGTGGGGGTGAATTAAAGATTGAGATTGAGGGCTTAAGTTGGTTTTTGGGTACTGCGGCTTTTGAGCAGGGTTTGGCAGGGCGTTGCATTGAACCTTAAACACGGATTCCTTATTTAAGGGGTCCATATAGCAGGGATCCTACTAAAGCAGGGGTACACTAGACTATAGGTATCCTTACGACAGGACACCTCCTAATTAGACTCTCTGTCTCTCTCTCTCTCTCTCTCGCTCCCTCTCCCTCCTTCCCTATATGTATCTGTTTGCTACGTCCCCTATCTTCCGCAACCGCCTTTTCGACGTGGCTGACGTAGTACTCGTCGCCGTCACGAACGTCAACGAAGATGGCAGCATCCTGGAGTGGGCACTAAACCCGAACCTCCGCAGCGCCTCCAGAATCCCGCACCTTTTTAGGGTTTAGGGTTTAGGGTTATTCTATATTATACTACACTGATTTTATACACCGTTACTTAGGGGCTGAGTATCCTAGCCCAAAAAAAGTTAAACCTTTTCAAATATGGGAGGGTTTTATAAACCCCAAAAGGTTAAAGGTTACCTACTCCGCTACTAAGGTTATAACCGCTCCAAGACCATAGCTCCTGATTCTCCACACCCCAAAGTCTTTTTCAAGCCAAGAGTCTAGGATCCCCCAAAGCCCAAAAACCCGAAACCTCTAAACTTAGGCTTACCTTAACCTTGAAGAACCTACCTTTGTTGGTTTTTATTATTATGATTTCCTTATATAAGTCCTTAAAAAAGTAGGTTCTTCAGGGTTAAGGTAGGGTTGAAGGCTTTCGAGGTGTCGCACACGGCAGGCAAGGCTCCACAGAATCCCAGTGTTCAGGGTTTAGGGTTTCGAGCTGTATGCTCTTGAGACGCCAGCAACAGAAAGATGGCGAACCCTAATATAGGGGCCTTAATGATTAGAATAGGGTTATGGGACCCATTGTACTATACATAGTTATAATAAGGACCCCCAAAATAGTATTGGTAATCATTTAGGCCCCTATATTACACCCTAAACCCGAAGCTGCAAGCGAGTGCTGAGAAGCAGCGGCGTCCCAAAGCGCTTTGGCCTTCTCGGGATCCACCCACGTCTTGTCGCTGCCATCGTACCTCAAAACTTCCGCTGGGCTTGAGGGTCTTCGGGTTACCAGAGTCTCGGTTCTACAATAGGAATTGTTGTGCTTTTCAGGGTTTAGTTAGGGTTTCGGGGTACCCTCTCGGGCATGCCAGGCGAGTCGCTTGCGGGTGGCTTTCGGGTTTTCAGCTTCTTCTACATGCCTGCTAGTAGGGATCTGGCAAGACTTGATGAGGAATGTTGGGCTTCCAACCTCCGGGACGTGCCCAAAACGGTGTGACCAAGGTCTATGGTGAACATGGTGAACCCCAGAAAGTTGGAACATAGTTTTAGGAGGATTCATGCTGGGATTCCCCATACTTTACTGTAAGGGCATGAGGCCAATGATGTTCCAACTTTCTGGCTTCTACTGTAGAGAGGTTTCGGGTTTGTTGTAAGCCGGTGTTAACTACGGGGTATGGGGATCTCTGGGTTCCTGCATGTTGCTTGGAAGTGTCTGCTCTCAGCATCTATGGGGAACTAAAGGCTAACCTTCGAGGTTATACAGGGATTATACTAAACCCAAAATCTTAAAGGCTACCTAAACTACTACTGAGTATTTGAGTAACCTAAACAGCCGTCGGGTGCAGGCGGCCTGACAGTCTGACCCCATACAAAAGCAAGCCAGTTGCAGGCAGGGCTGTAAGTTTCGATCAGGTTTGAAGGTTCTCGGAACATGCCGTGAAACCCAACTTCCATCAACTTACCAAACAATGTCACAGCCGACGGCATAGCTAACATGCCGGGCTTTGGGTTAAGACAATCCCTTAGGCACATGTTCAGCTTTTCGTCCTAGATATAAAAGTTTACAGGGAGGGTCCCGAGCCCTCACTTCAATGAGCAGCCCCACTTCTACTCTGTGAAGAAAGTCCCCGCGATCTTTACAGCAACCCCGATGGTAACGATGCGATTTGCTGCTTCAGAAAAGCCGCTTGCCGAGGGCTTCGAGCAAATCGCTTTGCTCAAGAAGCACCCGCTCGGACTCATCTACGTTGTCTTGCATAAAAACCGCGGCCACCACGCCGCCAATTCCTTGCAGAACTTCGCCACACCACGCTACACTACCCTAAACCCTAAACCATCAATGCTAACTAACTCACGCACTCGGTTTGTGACAACTGAGCCAGGAGCTCCGACTTTCATGGGCCCCTGAGCCTTGTGGTTGACCAGAGAAATGCCACTGCCCTAGCTAAATCCCGAACCCGAAAGCCCAAGCCTCAAGCTCTCAAGAACTAAACTCTCTCTCTCTCTCTCCCTCCCTCTCTCAGTTTCTGTCTTTCTTTCGCTGTCTCTCAAACTCACTTACTCACTGATGCACTCCCTCCCGCTCAATCGCGCATGGACTCAGTCACCTGTCAGCTCCATCGTAAGTGCGAAACCGAAAACGGCGGCTTCGCTATGCTCGCGTATCTACAAGTATGGGCTCAAACTCCCGAATGTACAACCACCTCACATGATATATTCCCAATCGCTTAGATTCGTTACAGGGTGATGGTGCGCACGACCGGCCGCATGAGACTGCCACGAAGTGGTACAGCGGCAACGGACGGTTGAATCATGAACAACTCTCCGTGTATCACCACATAATGCCGTGGAAAAAACTCTGCCAAACCCGCTTGCATGGCGCCTCAAGAAAGACACCTCAGGCCAGCCCATAACACTTGAAAGAAAACACGGTTCCTCTTCGAGCCCACGATCGAGCAATACCATTTTCCAGCCCGGGAAGAAGGGGGGGTTCTCCGAAATGTCCTGAAAGATATCGCTCAGGAGCCCTATGCTGACTCACCCAGCTTCCCTAGTATAAACGTTGCTTCACCCGACGCCTCGGATCCGAATTACGATGCCCCATCCCATGTCCACAGTGTATACGGTCTCGGCATTTTTTGTCTTTTGGGTTTAGAGAGAAGGCCCGTAGGGTCCTTCAGAGTGGTTATTTAGTAGGGTATGGTTTAGTTAGGGTCTAGCACTTGAAGGGAGCCTTAACTGCGCCATAGGGTATTGGGCTTATGCTCGTTCTGCTAAGTTCTTGTTATTCCTTAATTAACATTCACACTTGGACATGACAGGCGAGGGACTGCAACGACAGTCTTACCATGTGAGCTGTTGTAATGTTGAGGCTCGGAAGCATCATCGGGAGAATTCGAACTACTCTCACAAGATTCAATGCCCTACGCCCGAGAACTGATTCTCGAAGACCTGACCATCGACGCCCCTGCAGCCGAGTCTCCACCATTTTCGTCCTGAGCCACACAGCTTAGGCTTGTGTCATGAGGTTTCGGCTTAGGATCAGCTACACCCCGTGCATCCTGACCCTGAAACCTCAGATCCCGAGCCGTAACCCTGAACCCAAACTACAACTCTAAAAAATCCTAAGACCCCGCCCGGAGACTGAAACTTCCCTGTATTCAGCTACGTTTGGGAAAGTTCTGACATCAAGGAGTTTTCGGGCTTCTGTAAACCCTGAAGCGTACTGGGCTTACAGCGGGCTCGAGCTGTGACTCAAGGCCCAGGTACCTAGAAATCATGTGATCACCGATTTACTAACCGACAAAAAGTTACCATCCTAACTTTGTCATTGGGTTTGAGTCATGCCAAGCTGCGAAGAAGCCAAAGCCGGGAAAGCTCCAACTGTTGGCGCCGCCTATGGGGTTTAGGGTTTGGGGTTTAGGGTTTCAGGGTTCGGTGATATAAACCCGATAAGGGGCTGAGGGCTAGTTTCGGTATAGGGTTTAGCAGTAAACCCTGCAGATGGACTTCTTTCAGGAGCTTGAGTCAGGGCATCATGGGTGTTGTGGGATTTAGGCACTTTAACTTGACAGTTCATTGATAGCCAAACGCAGGGAATTTAGTAAAACCCAATCCCAACGAAATCATGAACAGGTAACATGTATATATCATGTGTACAACGACTCCTGAGTCTTCAAGCTGGTCTTGGCGCTGAGAACCAGCTAGAGTTAGAGAATCTATACGGCTTGGGGTTTAGGCACACCCGGTTTCGGCGCTCACACTCAGACAATCCAGGCGAGGCATGTGGTTCGGAGTCTGTTAAGTGAAACGATCTAGAGAGGATGTTTTGAAAACAGCATGCAAGACAAGATAGAATATTGAACTACTTTTCATCCCCCTCTCGAAATCAGTATCACATGAGTCACAGACCCGGTTTAGGGTTTAGGGGTTTAGGGTGGGCATCATTTAGATTACTTGTTGCTCCGACCACAGCAGTAGTCCCACCCCGCAATAATCATGTTCACTTAGTGTTCCTGAAAGCCGTAATGCTATGAAATGGGGCTTCCTGTCTTTGTTTTTTGTTGGAGTCACCGGCCCGACGTCATGAATTTCTAGTTCATCAAGCAGAGTTGAGGGATTGCAGGGTAGACGAAGCCCAAACCCCATACCATCCCATGTCAACCCATACCCAAAACCCTAAAACAGAACTTGAAATCACTGCCACATAAACCCTGAATCCTTCAGTCTTAGTAAACCCTGGTCCCTAACTTGACACCCTAGGCTGTGCACCCAAAACCCTGAACCCCAACTTGTCATTCACAGTCCTATACCTTGAAACCTGAAGCGTAAGCCCTGCTAAACCCCAAACGACCCTGCCAGAACCCCGCCGAGCGGGCCCAAGTACCACTCAACGGAAACCTTATATGCTCCCTCATACGGGGTATTTAGGGTTTGATAGAGGATACTTGGGGGGGGGGGGTCTAGGTAAACCCCTAAACCCTAAACCCCAAACGTGAGACTTTCAGCCTTAAACCCTGAACCCTAAACCCCAAACCGGAAACCCCTGTAGGCCTTTGGACGCGCCAGCCGAAGAGCCGCCCTTGCGGCCTTCTGCACGCAGAAGCGCGCGACGCTGCCTGAGTAATAACGGTCTCTTCGGTAAGACTAATATAGAAGCCTATAAAGAATTGCCAATTCATTTTTTGGGGGGAAACCTATTAGAACTATAGTCGAACACCCTATTATTCTAGCTATTAAGGCCCCCATATGTCGGAGTTTCCGAAAAAAGGGGACCCTAATATAGCACCCTAAATAGTAGGATCCTTATTATAAGGATCCCCAAATAAGGTACACCTCATTTTCGGAAACTCCCATATTACTAACACACAACCAGCCCCGGCTCCGAACCCCAATTCTTGACGCATGCCTTCATCCTCTCGCAGTTCAAGAGCATGTGCGTAAGCGCATGGTTAATGCCACTTTACGGTTGGTTCGGGTGTCGAGGTAAGTTGCTACGCTCGGGTCATGAAGCAAAACTACGGCCCAAATACCGACGATCATCTGAGGTGAGGTTTGAGTGAGGTTTTCAGGATTTCCCGGTGTGAAGGGACGCAAAGGGCACTTCGGTCACCACATCTAGCTGGTCTTTCTGCACTGTCAAGCCACAACCCCACGTATCCTCGTCAAGCCCCTTAAACAACACTGTAAAGCGAATTCACACCCCTGTAACGTCGGAGGCCTCAACACGTGGGATGAAGGTAGGTAGAGTTAAGGATCTCTTAGATAAGCACTCTTATGTGTGATTACCCCACCTAGCTTCATCCCACCTTTGGAGCCGTTTGAGAATGGAGAACATGTCTTCTGCCGCATGCCCTTAGAAGCTTGGTCGAGCCGGGAGTCGCGGCAGGGTCCACGATTACAGCGAAGGCATCGAACAGCTTGCCTCAAGCAACGAAGACCTATTCAAAGCCTTTACCTGGGCCCCCAAAAGCATCTAGAATAATGGCCTGTGATGGGTGTTGGGCTATGAGTTTACATACTTTTCGGGTTCGAGTAAGTCCTATAAACATTTGCACCCGAAAGACTTAAAATCACCCGCAAACAGCCGGATGAAAGTTACCAGGAATCTCTCGGCACCCTTCATCAGAGCCCTGCTCATCCTTAATGTGGTGGTTAAGGGCTCTCTGCAAGGCAGCTGGGTGGTCTGGGTGGATCTAAGACTCAACAGGCAAAGGGTGTCGTTCTTTGTTGCTCCGCGATTGCTATGTAGAGGTGTCTTGGCTTGCTGCATTTAACGATGTGTGGGGTTGGTGAAGTCACGTTGGGCTACAGCTGAGATGATATGCATGGTTTATTTGCATTCGGTGAAACATGTACACTTTGAGGTGTAATGAGGGCTGTACAAGGACAGAAACTACTCATGAATTATTGGAGCTATCCCAAACTCTTTGGACATGAACCCCACCTAAGCCCTAAATCCTAAAGCCCTAAACCCTAACCCCTAAACCCCTAAACCCCAAAGGGAGCCATCATGATTATCACGCGAAGGGCTCTGCGAGTCGAGGTTCAGGCTCGTGCAGTTCAGATTTAAGGATTACCTGGGCCCAAAAGAACCTACCGTTTTGGAGTTCCTTATCATAAGTTCCTTATATTGTAATAGGTAAATTATAGATCGTTTCTGTAGGGTCCAGCTAGGTTGAGCAACAGGGCGCAATGACGCTTTCAGTACTAACCCTAAAGTCGACAACTAAATCCCTGGAGTCATAAGCCCTAAAACCCTGGAGACAGAAACCCTGAATCCCTGGAAACCACGGTTCCAAGCCCTAGAACCAAACAAAAATGGGCCATGGATCGGAAGGCATCCGTGGATCCTTCTTGGCTGTTCTTGTCCGGATGAACCAGAAGCAGCAATTGCTTGTACCTTAGGTTTTAGGGTCTAGGGGTTGGGGTTTATAGGGCTTCGTCTTTAGGGTTGGGCGTAGGGTGGGTTTAGGGCCAACTTTAGGGTCGACATACAGACATACAGGGTAGCGTTTCGTGATGAGCACCAGCAGTTCAGGGTTTAGTCCCGTTCGACAAGGACGAAACTTGCATCGCTGGCAGTCGCTGGATTGTAAAAAAAACCTTCGAACTCCTTTCCTAAGCCCCACATCCTAGAACCCTCATACTTTCCTGTATACTTCGGGAGTATATACCATATTCTACTACATATAGTACATACTCTACTAAATCTACTATGCACTAGTCTTCTAAAACACCCTTTTAACCCCCCAAATCTCAGCGAGGAGCTGTAGTCGGGCTTTGCTCTCGACGATCGCCTTTGCAAGCTTGGCGGGTTTGAGGGTTTGGTGTTTAGGGATTCTCTGTGGTCTTTGAGCTGAGTGTCTGGGGTTTAGGATAGAAGTTGGTGCCTGAAAATACCGTAATCCTATCTCTTGTCCCGGCCCTGTCTCGTGCCAGGGGTTCTAAAAGAGCTCTTTCAGGGCATCATGAGGCTCCGCAGGGCTCGTAGAACTCTTTGGGTTCAGATCTAACACGTTTCGCATCTAGGGCTGAGGGGCTGATGGTTGAAGGCTTCACGGTCTTTGGCCCAACATAGGCGGCTTATGCAAGATTCAAGATAGGGTTTGGGGGTCTTTCACACTACAATTATATTGCGGAAGCCTAAAGCAAGTCTGCTTTTTTTTTTGCGTCACAGAGTCTACCGACGCATTCAAAAAAGGAAGAGTGCTTGTAATTACTCAGGCCTCAGTCTTAGGACAAGGGCCGAACTCGCCGCATGGGGTTAATAGGGTAATAACTCCAATGCTGGCCTTAACAGTTGGAATGGGGTTTCGTGCTACATTACAATATGTCGGTTCGAAAAAAGCCAAGGGAAGAAGTCACTAATTACTTAGGCCCCTAGTTTCTTCAGAACCAGGTGACGAGTTCCAGGGCATAAACATGAATGCCTCTAGAGGCAGCAGCATCGTCTCAAAGACATCGATAGCTTCTGCAATCCAGTCCTTATTCAGTCACGAAAGGTTACACGTGATGTTGTCCCCTCACTCAGCATGATCAGACATTTAGGGCTAAACCCGACCCGACCATTCTGAGACCGAAACCTTAGAAAGACTAAGCCCCCAAACCCCATGACAGAATTCGTGCTCTTGGGTTTGAAACCGTTCACATCGAACCGTCGACGTGCCGAATGATGTGTCTTGGATGTTTGTGGGCTCGCCAACGCCTCAAACTCTTTCGAAGTTTAGGAAGTCCGGGGTATTCATCGCCCGCGTCTTCCTCGTAGTCACGTCGTAGTCGGTGAAATCATCAGAACCATCATCATCCTCGTCATCACCATCCTCAGCCACATCATAAACGGAACAAGAACAACACTAGCAACATCGAGTCCGACAGCAGCCCGTAACACTGCGTGCATAAATTACGTTCGGCGGCCTCGTCAACGGCACCCTTTTCAGCATGGGCTGGGATTGTGTCCCAGCGAACACACCCCAACAGCAGGGCCTTCTCGTTTGACGAGTGGTGCAAACGTGGGAGTGGGAGAAAAACGAGAAGTTAACAAGCATCGACGATCTCCTGAACTATCTTCCGAACTAGCTTCCGAACTACACATCCGGCATCGGGCAATGTAAAGAGTTTAAGTGCTTGAACTGTTCATCCGGCAGCAACTCACAAAGCAACGACCTGCCATGACTGACCCACATCTGGTCTTGTACAGTCAGCATGATCGCAGCAAGTTCATCCTGATGTAGTTGGCTTACACAGACTTGAATAACCCAGGCATTACCCAACATGCGTGACATGATGATTGCAGAGCACTGCTTCAGAGCACCACCGTGCAACATCAGTAGTGCGCGCCAGAGTGTTGTACAACCAGCCTTCCTCAGGATGAAGAGTATGCAAAGCCCCCCAGAAAATCTCTTGAAGAAGAGGCAATGTAGCCAAGGCAGCCGCAAGGCAAACAGTCGTCGAATGGATGTAAACGAATGAAAGTGCACTTGTTTGCAGGAATGCTTGTATCTATGTACTACAGCATCAGCCTCGCTTGCCCAAACTTGTCTGTTGGAAGCCCACTCCACAAGCTGAGACGGGGCAGGAGGGAGCAGCATCAACATGAGAAACAAGCTTGCAAGTACTGAGCAACCAATTGTAGCTACTGCTCCACGGGGCCCCAACTTGTTGATCACGCGTGCAAGCCAACATGGACGAAGTGGTGCAAACCCTAAACCCCTAAACCACGAGGCCCAGATAGGCCCAGCATCGACGATCTCCTGCCCGTAGATTGCACGCGCTGTGGGAATCTCTAGCGCTCAGTTGACGGTTTGGGGCTGAGGGCTTCAAGTCACACCTCGTGATAAGGATCCTTCAGCGGATTGAAGGGACCCTCAAGAACCTCACGAAGCACCCAACCCAGATGAAACCCTTTCAGAACTCTGAAAACGACTACATCAACCTCCAAAGTACATCCCGAAAGCAGGCCGGGTCCTTTGCCGACAACGATCTCTCAGGTAAAGGCCTCGACACACAGCGGCATCACATATAGCCTACCTAAAGCGATCAGGTAGTACACTACCCCTCTTTGGAGGGGGGGCGGTGGTTTTACTTACTTTTCTATGTAGCAAATACTAACCGTTACCCCGACCCCGCAGAGGGATTGTGTACGATGGTCTAGAGTCTAGGTACGGGCACATTTCCGAGATAGCAGGTTTCTAGTCAGAGACCCTGAGCCAGAATTATCTAAGGACTCTTTCCTTAAACAGTGGGAAGGTCCAACAAGTAGATCAAGTAGATCCCTCAAAGGGGCTCCTATAATGTACCCTTTAGTAATTATATCGTATAGGGTCCCAAATTGGTCATCCACTTTCTGGATCCTTCCGTGGTTCTGGGTTGCGACCCCAACCCAAACCCCAAACCCGAAGCCCTAAACTCTTTGCCCTTCTTAGGAGGTAGGATTAAGGGGACCCTTGGGGATATAGACCCTCTCAATAAGGTTCCGTTAAAGAGAGCCAGAAGTAGGGTTCAGAAGGGGTACCCTTTAAGGGGTCTCCCTAATACTACNAGGATTAAGGGGACCCTTGGGGATATAGACCCTCTCAATAAGGTTCCGTTAAAGAGAGCCAGAAGTAGGGTTCAGAAGGGGTACCCTTTAAGGGGTCTCCCTAATACTACTCCCTACTTCTCCCCCATAGGCCTTCGGCCGTCAGGGCCGCGCGGTCTCAAAGGAGCATCCGCCGCCACCTTGGGCGAATCAGATCATCCAATACAGAATGATATCTAGGATGTAGCATAATATCTTACAATAAGACATGATACGATATAACAATATATAATGTAACTCGTAGAGATGGTTGCATGGTTTTAGAATGTAGTTTAATAAGCAGAAAGGGTTAGGGGGAAGGGCTCTGGGGTTTAGTTTAGGGTTTATAGTTTATGGTTGAAGGGGAGGGGGTTCAGCGTGTGGTTCAGGGTTTACATAGGGCTTTCGTGTGAGGCTTTCGCCATCGCAGTGAATCGAGCATGGCTCCAAACCCTCATTGCCCAAAGCCCACCCCAAACCTTATAAACCCTATAAACCCTTTAAGCCCCATAAACCCGAAACCGCTTTGCCCAAACCCACCCAGACGATCCCAGACGCTGAGGCCCAAACATTGGGCTTCGCCTTGGCCTGCGTCGCGACTGAAGATGCAGCAAGTTGGATCACCTTGAACCCTAAACCCGCTAGTTACACCCTATAAACCCTAAACCCTATAAAACCCTATAATTCCTAAACCCTATAACCCTATAACCCTAAACCCTATGAACCCTATAAGCCCTATATAAACCCTAAACCCTGTAAACCCTAAACCATCAGGTCTAGCTCCAGGGTCTTACAGATATTTAGGCCAGGCCTACGGGACGAAATGATTTCTCAAAGTGCTTGTGGATAATCCCCTGAAGGATCTATACATGGAATGTGCTTGGAATTCCAAGAGCCTACATTTTCGCTTGATAAGCAAGCCCCACGCCTCTACTGAATCTCGACTGCCTCAACGCCCCATATACCCCAAAGCCAAGCTCCTTCGAGCACCAAGGCCCCCTATATTTGCAGACCCTGTGGAGGAACCTTTTCTTGCTCCAACCTGACTCTAATTATCAAGGCCCCTCTTTTTGTGCACCGAAAGCCCCGCCATCTAGCCATTTAGCGCCTCACCCCGGTGACTTGGCACGGAGACGGCGCTGCTTGGAGCGTCGTCGCTGCGAACTAGGCCTCCTGGTTATGCTAACGTTTGCTTCAGCTCTAGGGCTTACTTGAAGGGGCAGGGGACTTAGTAAGTTGGTTATAAGTAGGGCTATAATTAGGGTAACTCCATTTAGGGCACTTATAACTCCACTTATAACCTGTTTTGAAAGTCCCCTGCTACTTGGACCCTAAAGAACTTACCTCTTTCAGGACCTATATAAGGAATCTAGAATAAGGAACCCGAAAAAGGTGGTTTGTGGAGTTTATTTCGTGTCCAGGTAGGTATACACGGCTTTTACTTGTTTAAAGAACCTACCGTAGCGTACTTTTCTGGCAGCCGTGGAACGCAATCGGGCTTGAGCTTCACGTTCTTAGTGCTTACGGAATCGAGCATGAAGAACTTACCCCTAGGGCTCTTAGGACGCATGAGATGTGTTATAGCTTTGGGACTATTTGGACTCTAAGGGTTTGGGCCTTGAGGCAGGAAGCTTATGGGGTTTCTACTACGTAGTGGCGGTTTACAGAACTGAGGGCTGAGGGTTTACAGATCTTCTTATCGTGTTGGGGGCCTACACTTGCGAGGGTTGACAAGGTTGTTCTTGCCTCCCACCGACAAGATTCAGGGCTTGGGGTTTAGGATATACGTGAGGAGTTTAAACTGATTTAAACTGACACTAGACTCACTAGACAGGCTTTCTACGTGGTTTTCGGCCTTTGAGGTTTACAGCTTTTAAGGGGTGAACCTGCTGGGTTCAGGTTGTAGGCTTGCGCCGGGCCTTGGAGGATTTGCATGGGGATAGCAGAACAATTTATAGTAGAAGCCAGAAAGTTGGAACATTAGTATCCTCATGCCCTTAATGTAAAGTATAAGGGATCCTAGCACTAATCCTCCTAAATCCATGTTCCAACTTTCTGGGATTCGCTATAAAGGGTTGGAATTTAGGGGTTTCGAAGCTCACACTCGCACAAGGCAGGCAAGGCTCCGCAGTGGGGTTTAGGGTTTAGGGTTGGGGGTCCACAAAACTGCTACTGTTCAATTCTGACCTCACGACTGTTGGTTGGCAAACTGTATTCAAGTCTTAAAACGCCGGCGATCTGATGTGAAGCCTTAAGCCTAAGCCACAGAGCTCAGGCTTTCAATCCATAGACGTGACCATAGACTACGGGAGTTCTAAACGCCCGAGACGAAACTGACTCAACAGCGCACCTAATGGAGGTTCAAAACAGGCTTGCTGTCAGCCTTGATCCTTAAAACCCGGAAGCAAAATCGACGGAAATAAACCCTAAACCCTACATCCTGAACCCTAATAATCAAACCTCGAACCTTAAACCCTAAACCCCAAATTTAAACCCTACATCCTACACCCTAAACCCTCACCCCGCCCCACCTGGAACCGCCTTCCGGCACCACAGCGCGCCGTCGCTCCAAAGGAGGCGCCCATCACCCAGAAGCCTCGTTGTTAGAGTTTAGGGTTTAGGGTTTAGGGGTTAGGGCTCGGGGTTTAGGGTTTAGGGGTTTACGGGGTAGGGGTTTAGGGGTTTAGGGTTTAGGAAACCCAGACGCCTTGTTGGCTCAAAGTATCTCAAAATGTCCGGAAAGTTGCGGGCTTTTGAGGTTTTGGGGTTTAGGGTTTCTGGATTATTTTGGGATTTATGGTTGTAGAGCTTATAGTTTAGGGTGGAGGGCTGGGAGCTTACATCAGTATTGATTCCAAAAACCTTTTTTTGAACGAGGAAAAACCTGAACCCCAAACCCTCCGTCAAGCCTAAGCCAACGATGCGACCCCTAAATACTGAAATCCTATAAACTCCGAAACCACCCTAACCCCAGACCCTCAATGGGCCGCGGCGCCTGCCCTGAAAAACTTCGCCACTCATCCTCTGCAGGTAGGGGTTTAGTTTTTGTTTTTTTAAGTTGGGGGGTTTAGTTTAGGGGTTTAGGGTTTGGGGATTTCGGCGCTCACACTCGGTTTGGGGGTTTAGGGTTTAGAAGTTTAGGAGTTTAGGGTATACCTTAACCCTGAAGAACCTAGCTTTTCAAGGACTTATATAAGGAAATCATAAAAATAAGGAGCCCTAGAAAGGTATAGGTTCTTCAGGGTTAAGGTAGGGTTTAGGTCTAGGACGGTTAGGAGTTTGTGGCGTGGGGCTCGGGGAGTCGAAATGGTGGTAGAGAGCCTGTATTTTGGGAGTTCAAGGATTTAGGGTACGCATAGGGCATGGCCTGCAGCATGAGGGGTCCAAGCTTTATGAGAGTTGGGGGTTTCAGTTTTTTTAAAACTTTTTGTGACTTTGAGAATCTTCGGCATGCAGCTGATTCGCCTGTTGCCTCAAACCTGGCAGGTAGAGATACTGCTGCTATCCACAACAAGGAAGACACGAGAACTCCCCTAGCTTTTGGCTCATACCAGTTTATGCGTATCGATATGCAGGATAGGGATCAGCAGCCCTAAACCCTAAACCAAAAACTCATGAGCTTAATCCGCACGGCTCCGATCAGCTCTCAATGCTTGCCGTCGAGAACGGCACGAATACAAAGTGAGCAAGTTCTTCTTGCCAGCCGGATCTAATATAGGGGCCTTAAAAATTAGAATAGAGTTTTGGGGCCCCTTATACTATAATTATAATAGGGAACCCCCAAAATAGCATAGGTAATGACTAAAGGCCCTTATATTACCAGCCGGATCTACAGGCTTCGGTCCAGTTTCGGGGAACTGCCCCCCCCCCCGCAATAGAAACTCGGAAACTCGGAAAGTTTTTTTTTAATTAGGAGATATTTTCATCTCTACTGTCACTTTTGAAGGGTCGTGCTCTTGCTCCTGCTTCTGCCGCGTCTCTCGCCCCTGCTCCTGCTCTTGCTCTTACTCCCGCTCTTGCTTTTGCTTTGCTCGTGCTGATGCTCCCGCTTTGCTCTTGCTCTAACTCCTGCTCTTGCTCTGGCTCTTACTTTGCTCTAAGGGTATGCGGAGCCTCGAAACCCTCCCCCCAATTCAGAAAAGGTTTTAAAGGGCAGGGATGATTTCGGGAGGATTCGCCCCAATGTGCTTGTTGTTATTAGGGGGGTGTTTAATAAAAGGGAGAAGGGATTGGTTGGGGTCTGCTTTGGACCCCTCAATTCCTAGAAACCCCTACCTGGGGTCTTATACCACACCGGGAGAATGCCTCTCCTGAAGGAGCACATCCGCACACCGGAGACTTCCAACGGCAAGGAGGTGCCGAGGCCGTGCATCGTCAGGCCGTCGATGACCACCTGTCCACTTGAGATTTGAAGGTCGAAACGGTTTAAGGTTTAAGGTTTAGGGGTTAGGGGTTTAGGGTTTAGGGGTTTAGGGCGTATAATTACACTGCAAAGCCCATGTGCCTCTATGGTGGGGTCCTGGTGCCGTGAACCCGGAATCCTGGTGTCTTTGGAAGGCCGACTGGGGCTCACTGAAAGGATTTGACGAAGAGTCGGTCAAGCTAGCGGCAAGAGCACAGCCCCACCCTAAACCCTAAACCCCTACATAAACCCCTAAACCCTAAACCCTATACCCCTAGACCCCATGTCCTGAACCTGAAACTCTGGCACGAACAGGCCACAATGCTACCGACATCCGGCAAAGTCCCAAAATGGCTCTGCCCCCAAACCTTAAACCCTAAAACCCTCCCCTGAAGGAGTCTCAAGGCCAAAATTTCTACCCCCGAGACCCTGTGGCAATCCTTAACCCTACACCCCAAAGCTTTAAACCTATACACCGTAAGGCAGCCCTAAAAGGAACCCTTTTCGCAATCTTTGGCCCCTCCCTTCTGACCTCCGTGCCCTCGTCATCCTCGGCTGATACACGAATCGTTAGTCGGTGTAGGTCTTGGGGCTTTAGGGCTTTAGGGTTCCGGGTTTTAGGGTTCATGGTTTGGGGTTATGGGTTTAGGGGTTTACGGTTGCGGGCTTCAGGGGATGAAAGGTTTGGGGTGTAAGGCTTGAGGGTATGGAGCTTTGGCGTGCAACGTTTTGGGTTGAGGGCCCCCATTCTTGATCCAAAGTCCTAAACCCAAAGACACAAAGCCTCAACCCAGAAGGGGTCAACAACTCGATGAACCCTGAAACCCTTGACCCCCAAACCCTCACCCCTAAATTTAGGAATCCTGTACCCTATGTTCCCAACCCTGAACCTTAAATCCAAAATCTTAATATGGGAGTTTCCGAAAATAGGGGACCCTAATATAGTACCCCAAATAGTAGGATCCTTATTATAAAGACCCCAAAATAAGGTACCCCCAATTTTCGGAAACTCCCATATAAGTTAAACCCTAGACTAAACCCTAAACCCTAATCCCTAAACCCTAAACCCTAGACTAAACCTGCGTCAAGGATCTTCCCAAGCACCGCTGAAGGCGTCCTCAGCCCGGGCCACAAGCCTCTTGCCGGCCACGGCGATGGAGACCCAGCCTCTTTAAAAGACACAGTCTAGGGGTTTACCCTGGGGCTCCAAATAGACCAAAGTAGGTACTATTTATAGACTTTAGTCCCCAAAGTAGGTACTATTTGTATACTTGGAGCCCAAGGGTTATAAGGTTTACGGATTTAAAACGGCAATCAAACAAAAAGAATGAAAAAGCAAGCTGTGGGGGGGGGTCTGGGAGTTGATAGAGTTCCTGGAGATTTACAGGATTTTTGGCTGTTTCTTACAGCGTCTTCTAGGGCCTGGGTTTGGGTTTAGGTTTAGGGTTGGGGCGAGTTTGAGGTTTAGGGTCTTCGGTTTGGGGGTTTAAGCTATAGCAGCCCACACTCGAAGACCTTAAACCAGGGTTTGTAGAAGCTTTTTGTGCTAGCCGCTCCTTCATCGGGTCCGGTACCTGCCAGACGCCGGAAGTGCAGACGATTCTCTGATGCCGCAAGCTCTTCCAGGACTGATCCTGCCCCGAGCTCCCGGGGTTTAGGGTTTCAGTTTCCCTCAGGGTTTCGGATCTTGGAGTGTATTATATACCATAATCTAGGTTCCCCAGTAGTCCCTTAATAATAAGGGTAGGGTCCCTGTTGCACAGACTTCTTCATGCCCGCCTGGATCTCAGGGCCTCTGCGCTCGCGGCGGGAGGAACTCTAAGTGTCTGCTTTAGGGTCCTTTTTTGCATCCGGGTTTAGGGTTTAGGGTTTAGGGTTTAGGGGTCTAAACCCTCATCTGAGCCCGGTTCCTGGAGTTTTCGGGTTCGTGGGTGGAGATGGGGGCTGGGGTTTAAGGTTTGCAGCTTCAGGCCTCTGGGCGGCTGTCGTTTCAAGATTGTTGACCTTATGGAAGGAAGCGGATTCCAAAGATCAAACTTTCAGTAAAACAAGCTATATACAAACAACGTGACAGGTTTTAAGTTGTGTGGTATTGGGGGCTCGTGAGTAGTTCTCTAAAATAAGGTTCCTTGTGGGATCCTTGTCCGTACAGTTTTGGCCACCTAAACAGGGACCCTATTTTAGAGAACTACCCAAATCCTTCCGCAGGAAGCAACGACTTGAAACCCCGATGTCCTGTTGCCAGCCGCACGGGCAAAGCTGCCGACGTCAATTCCCGACCTTTCCCAAACCACTGGTATTCTAGGGGCCTGAATTGATAACGAGGAACGCTAAAACAGCATTATTGATTGCTCCGGCTTCTAGTCTACATCCGGCTTCTTTGGCCTAGGGGTTCAGGGTTGCACGCATTCGCTCACCGGCATTGTTTTGCACGAGCTTTTCTTCCGGCGGTGCTTGGGATCGGGTCTTCAAGATGTAGGCGTGGAATCGACGGAAGTCGGCTCATGATCGGGAGTTGAGGCTGCGGGATGTTGTCTGGGCATGGGCTTCTGGGTTCAGACATGCGACAAGACTAGCAGGATCTCTGCTATAGGACATGATTCTTGCGGACGCAGGTTACGGACTTGCAGACTTTGGAGGTTCTCTCAGACTTTCCGTTCCGCAAACATGCGAATCAAAGCAGTACGATTTAAAGCAGTATGCTTGGCGCAGTCCAGATCAGTACAGGCTGCTCAGCTACCAGTAGCGCCATGGTATCGGTTGGGTTCTGGGTTGCTGCATCTGTCCGTCTCTGTCCGTGTGTTGGTCAATAAATCTGTCTACATGCCTGTATGTCCTACTTATGTACATATGTACATATATGTATATGTATATGTATATGTATATGTATATGTGCATGTGCATGTGCATGTGTATGTGTATGTGTATGTGTATATGTGTATGTGTGTATGTGTGAAAGTGTTAAAGTGTGAAAGTGTGTATGTGTGTATGTGTGTATATATATATGGACATGTACATGTAAGTGCACATGTACGTGTGTATGTGTATGTGTCTGCGTTGTGTATGTTTATGTGTGTATGTTTGTATGTGTCTATGTGTGTATGTATGTATGCATGCATGCATGCATGCATGCACGCATGTATTGTAGTGTGTGTAGTGTATGTAGTGTATGTAGTGTATCTAGTGTATGTAGTCGTGCATGTAATGTATGTATTGGATGTATAGTATGTTATGGATGCTATGGATGTCATGCATGTTATGTATATTATGTAGGCTATGTATATATCTTGTCTGTCCGTCGGTCTGTCTGTCTGTCTGTCTGTCTGTCTCTCTGTCTGTACGTATGTAGCCTTTGGCCCTTTTGAACCAAGCCCTGAACCCTCGTCCTAAACCACACAGGCCCTGGCCCAAACCCCAAGCCCAAAATGCCCTAATCCATATAATGCAGGGCGAGGCATACACGACCCAGACATGTGCTTTTATGATGGAGGCTTTAGGATTCGCATGCTTGAGACCGGGCCCGAAAAAGCACTATAGGCGCCTGAAAAAATGAATACGAAGGGTGTCGGGGTAGAGCATGCTATAATCTATAAGTATATTCCGGAACCACACGGGGATGTTATTTGGTATTCCCACCGCCCTATAAGGTCAGATCGGATAAACATCACGGACCCAGATATCATCCAGAAGGCGACACGAGTGGGTATTCCAACCCCTATATTAGGCTATAACGGATGAACGTCACGGAACCCAGTTCGCATCCGGGGTTGTCGTTTCTATGACTTATGACAACGCGAGTGGCCTTGCCGCACCACGATGCCACCCTTGTCGGCACCACCCAGAACTTCCCATAGCTTTGGCATCACAGGGTTTCTCAACCTAACAATCGCCAAAAATGTGGGAGGGTTAGAAGAAGCTAAGGCCAAGGGAATCTTAGTCTGCGGCATTAAACTTGCTACATAGCCATCTGTTAAGCTGCATAGGCTATCTACCCACAAATCAAGACCCGATGCCAACAACCAAGATGCCCATATGAAACTTGAAGGTGAGTAAATCCGAAGGCTACAAGATGCTACCAGAGTTTGTCGCTGCCCTGTGTCCGGCACCTTTAGGGTCGGGCTGGCGGTAACTGCGTGGCCTTGACCCTCCACTTGCAATTATAGGAGTGCGGTACGATATCTGGCCAACGTCCGATATGAGGCTGCCGCGCCGGAGCTGTAGCTTGCTTCGGGTGTAGTCAGGCAGGAGGCCACGTCATAGGTAAAAGTTGTTCACGGGAGATCCGGCGATTGATTAAAAACCATTGAAGGCTCTAAAGCCCCTGAACTTCACACCACCTTTACCCCTAAACCCTAAACCCTAAACTTTTCAGATGCATTGGGCTCCGTGGCTTGAGATGCAAAGCAGCTGCGAGAGGAATGTCCATGCAAGGACCCCTGGGGGCTGAGGCCAGAAGCCGGCTGTCGATATCGGGGTTGCGGGGCTTGGGGCTTCGGGTTTAGGGGTTTTGGGTTCTGACAAGGGTTTAGGGGTTTACGCTCTCACAACTAGGGTTGGTTTAGCGTTTGGAGTTTAGGGGTTTAGAGTTTATAGGGTTAGGCCCCTGATTAATGAGCACGTTGTGTTTGAAGGTGTTAAAGAGCAAGATCTCACACAATCCCTTGAAAGAAGGGGGGAGTCTATTCATCAGGAGTCCACATTACTCGCTTCTTAAGGGGCCCAACCAAGCCAAAACTCTAAACTCCAAGGCCCTGAACGCCCTGAACAAGACAAAGTCAATTTAGCGGAAGTCATCGTGCCTAAATCATTAACCCGTGGTTTCAGGAATTGAGGTTTGCGAGTTCCGGGTTGAGGTCCGCTTCGGGTCCGCAGTAATGTCAACCCCAAAACCCTTGGGCTCCAAATAGACCAAAGTAGTACTATTTATAGACTTTAGTCCCCAAAGTAGGTACTATTTGTATACTTGGAGCCCAAGGGAAAGTGCGCATCCCTAAGTCGAGATGTTTGGTAACGTTTGATTCAGAAATTTTAGTGTCAGGAGTCTGGGGTGTTGGGTATACCTGGGGGTCCGCTCCCCTAAAGGCTCCGGGCTTTGGGCTTAGTCAGTTTGTTGCTACCCTTGAACCCTGTTCTTTAACCTTCGGGATAAGTTGGAAAGGGTATGCCGATCATCTACAAGAACAACAATGGGCTATGGATTTATGGTGGGCCTTGTATTGTACTGCAATCTTTTCTCTGTTATGGATGTCGGGGGTGTCTCGCTGGACGGGAGGTCTCCAGATGCAGGGTTTTATGGTCAGGAAAGAGCAAGCAGGAGGCGTGTTTGGCGTACCTTGCCACGGCGCCCCAGCGTAGCCTTTGCACAGCTGTCGCGAACATGAAGTAGAGTCCCAAATGACACATGAGAGCCCTAAGCCCTAAACAAGCTTTGCAAAGGATAAACTAGGATGTTTGCTGTAGGCGGTCGGGATGTTGCGGAGCAGGTGATTACCTTGCATCATCTTGCATCCTAACACGCCTCTAGGCCGTAAGACTCTAAACCGGTTCTGATTTAGGATTTACTGTAGGTTTTTGGAAACCCCGGACACCCTCTGCAAATTCACTGAGAATCTCGATCTCGCTTGCCATGGACCCCGTTTTGTGCTGTTGTTCTCCCGTAGTCGAAGTATAGAAGCCTGAACGGTCGGTGATACTATTGATTGCTTAGGATTCCTCAATATAGTCATACGTACTACATACATACATACATACATATATATATATATATGTATGTAGAATATACCCCAAAACCCTCTTCGAATCATTGAAGCCGCTGTATTACAACCCGCCCGACAGCTTCGAAAAGCTTAAACACCCTCCGAAACGTGTAATCCCCTCCGACGACCATACAGACCCGCAAGTCCTAAAACCATCCCTAAACCCCTAAACCCTAAACCCTAAGCCCTAAACCCTAAACTTAAACCACCCTAAGCCCCTCAACCCTGAACAGGCACTGCTGAGGGCTGGAGGGCTCCGAGAAAACCATAAACCTGATACTGTCCCCAAACACTACCCTCTCTTCTTCAACAACCGGACCCCAAAAAGTTCAAACTTTCTAAGATAGAGCTAATATAAGGCCAAAAAGTTTAAAGTTCCCCCGTTCACTATCTAAGCACCGAGCTAAATTCTACGGCTTCGTAGAAGCTGGACATCCTAAGACCCTGAACCCTAAAGACCTACTCGAAACTCTTCGACAACCATGAAAACCCTAAACCGACCTGCAAAATCCAATGAAACAGTTGCAATCTGCTTTAGGAATCTTTCCAGCTTTCAAAGTCATCGATCTCCTAAAGCCCTTTCATATTCCTATATTATATGAGAGCAAGCTCCCTAAACCCTAAACCCAGCTCGCCCTGTCTTCCCAACCACTTAAAGGCTCATGGGACTTAGTAAGTAAGGTTATAAGTAGGTTATTATTAGGATAACCCCACTTAGGGGACTTATAACCCCAATTATAATCTACTTACTAAGTCCCATGATCCTCTAGGCAAGCTTTGCGGGCCTCACGCATCGCTCCTGCAGCAGCCCAGGGGCTGGGTAGTCGGTCCTCCACTGCACAGTCGAGGTGTGTTCCTTGTAGAGGGTTTAGGGTTTCGACGCTCACACTCGCACACGGCAGGCAAGGCTCCACATAGTCCAGCGTATCTCCACTACTATACTCGAGCAGACCAGGGATCACTGTCACGCTTCAAACACAAGCAAAGCAACCCAAAGGCAATAAGAAAGCAAAGCAGTGACCCTCAGTCAGCGTGTGTAGGACATTGCCTCTGTTTCAAAACTCACCTGACAAGCAGCTCCTTTATACATGTATCATGCAGTGGTTGCAGTAACAGGCCGAATGAATTCTCTCTCAACGTGTCGGTTCGACGCTTGCAGCAGTCAGTGCAAAACATGCACCAGTCCCAGAGGGTCACAATCCTCTGCTCCAGCATGCAATCCTCTGCTCCAGCATGCAGTCTGGGATCTCCCATGCAAAGGCTCCAAGCCAAGCACGCATGCGGTCCAATTCCCATGCANGAGGGTCACAATCCTCTGCTCCAGCATGCAATCCTCTGCTCCAGCATGCAGTCTGGGATCTCCCATGCAAAGGCTCCAAGCCAAGCACGCATGCGGTCCAATTCCCATGCAGTCCAATTCACATGCAGCCCAGTCCAGTAGGGTTTAGGGTTTAGGGTTTAGGGTGTTACAGTTAGTTACAGGTTGGAGGACCAGGGGACGTCGTTAGTGGGGGTTATAGGTACCGTAGTTGAGGTTATAAGTAGATATAGCTCCCTTGAACCTCTGATGGTGTGTTACATATCAAAGCACAGTGTGCTTTATGGGGACTTTGTAGCCTTGATTTAGTAAACTGTGAAAACGGATGGTCAGCCCAGTGCTTAGCCCAGTGGAAAGGCTTTAGAATCACCAGTAACTCACCTCACCGCCTCGTGTCGCGAAAAGGCATGCTTGTCGAGGGATTATGTGTCGAGGGTGAGGGAGGCTGGCACGGAAGGGTTCGGGGCTTCAGACCTTAATTCAACCCCCTTTTGAACGAGGTCCCTCTGAGAATTAAGCCATAAACCCTAAACTCCTCAAGCCCTACAGCCACGGGTTCACAGTCCTCTCTCTCAGACAGCTGTGGCTCCGAAGCGCTCGATGTCAGGGAGCATCTCAGTGTGGACGGATCTGCCGAATTTCCTGGGATCGAGCGCGGTTCACAGTGGCTCTTTGGATTCCAGATTTCCTGCAAATGTTGGCATTTAATTAGTACGATTTTAGTATTCATAAGAGTGATGTTAGTACATAATTCTATCATTACCACGATTATCTTATAGAGCATTGCAAGGATCTCAGCACCCACGACTGGGACAAGCCTGTCGAGGAAAGGGTTTAGGGTGTCAGGATTTAGGGGCTTTTGGGCTTTGGGGTGCAAACTGAACAGGGCCTCCTGGCTTTAGGTTGGCGGTGTCGCCCGCATCGGCTATGTTGGATCTTAATGGGGCGGGGGTCGTAATGTTAGGACCCCTTATGCCCTTAACCTGGCATAATCCCCAGGAGCCAGCTATGTTGGGGGTCAGACTATTGCCTTCAGTTTACGAAACTCCACCCCTTTTCTCCGGAACTCCGGTATGTAGACACTGTCGGCAAATCCTGAACGTTGTAACTCCACAGGTTTCAGCGGTTCGGCTTGCAACCCCCCCAGACCCTAGTATAAGTATTCAAACCCCTGAAACCGAAAACCTGCATGATCAAACATGTTGCAACCATTTCAAGGAACCTTTGAAGGACCATGTTCTGTCTTTTTCTCACTACATACTAAGGCCACCATCGTATCACCGCACAAAGGTGCCGAAACCTTCCAGGCATTACTGAAATTGAACTTCTCGATTCCCAGCCTACAGTGGACCAGGATAGATCCAAGACCGCCTGAAAACCGGCTGGTCCTTTTTGGGGTTTAGAGGGGTTTAAGGTGCGAGACTTGGGCTTATATTATAACACAGGACGCATGTGCAAGGAAATCCTGCTCGGGGGACGCTGAGAAAAAGGGGTGTTGCCTCTGCTATGCCTAAACCCCGAAAAAAATGTGGTGCTTCTGGGATATATTGCTTGAGGGTTTAGGGCTGAAGGCGTAGGGATGCGTCGGGGTCATGGGCTTCAGAGTGTAAGGCTCTAGTTCTTCAGGGCTTGGATCCTTAGCGTTTTTTTTGCCGTGGGGCTTTGGGCTTGTGGCTCATGCAGTTAAAGCTTTTTGGGGTTTACGGGCTTGGGGTTTAAGTGGCTTTCGTACGGTGCGAACGCTTGCTAGTTGAGACTTTATGTGATGTTGCGCTTGTCGACACCGTCTGAGCCCGTGGCGCTTGTTGCGAGGTTGCCGCTGGCGAAGACGAAGTTGTACCTGCTGGTGCCAACACCATTTTCAAGCACGATTTAAGAATTGGCCGTGATGTAGAACCCTGATTCATGAAACCCCTGACCCTAAACAGTACCAGCTCTGAAAGAAAGAGTGGTTCTTAATCAGTGTTCTACACTGATTAAGGGTTAAACAAGTCTTACAATCTCATGCCTAAAATTTAAAGTTCGAAAGCAACGCCTTGTGCTGTATGCCGGCCTGTCCAATCTGAACCCTGAGTGCTAAACCCCGAAACCCTAGGCCCTAGAAGCCAAAAGACCGTAATCTTGAAGCCTTAAAACACGAAAACACTTAAATGAACAGCCCTGAAACCCAAGCCCATTTGCGTATGTGGAGTTTAAGAGGGGGGGACTACAGGTTACATCACTTTACAACAATGACCCGACAAAGAAAATCCCTGATGTAACAACAAGGGAGCTAAATCAAGAAGATCCCCGAATCCCAGCTTTGGTTTTGTGTGTCATGGACAGCTAAACCCTGAACTCCAAACCATCCTGCAAGGCCCAGTAACTTAAGGTGAAGGGTTTAGGTGGGTTTAGGGGTGAAGGTTTTTAGATGGGTTTAGGCTGGCTTGGTAAAGATATCTAAACTACATCTTTCATGCGCTGGTCGAGGTCAACCCTCCACCCCCAGACGCTAAGCCAATCTGCCTGGCGGATCTCGTCCCGGAGCAGTTGCTCTGCAGTGCTGCTTCCGTATCGCTGCATCTTTCGGCTGGGAAGACAATTCTCTTATAACGTTTGATCTGTTTTTGGAAGTTGGGGGCTTCCGGGGTTGGGCTAGGATCGATCGTGTTGTCCTCAACGTTGGAGCTGCTTGCTATCTTGGTGTGTGTGGCAAGTTTGCGGCTCGGTAACCATCCAATCAAGCTCTGGGCTCGGGACTTTGGAGTCAACGATGTGCGGTCGGGGGGGGGGGGCAAGTTCTTGGTTATCTGAGTCGTCTATCTTCAGCCGTCAGGCTGCATTATCACAGCAACACCAACACTTAATAAACTACATGATACGCTGGAGCCACGGATTCAGGGAGGCGGAGCTGCAGCTACAAGCACAGGTGGGGCCGGTGGACTCGCTTCGGACGATCTTCAAAGCTTCGAGACCGAAGACGAAGCAAAACCTAGGACGAGCTCTCCTTCACCGACCCACCCACCTGCCTGCCCGCCCCTCCTCGAGAAGGAGAAAGACACAGAACAAGCTCTTGCATTGCGATGAACGTGTGGCTCATGGCAAAGAACGTCACCGGCAGCCACCAGGGCAATGACAGGAGCCTCAAACATGCACAGCACAAACATGCGCATGATCCCAAGTAAGGCTACCTAGCTAACCAGCAGCGAAACACCAGCAGTAGAGTAGATAACTCCCGCCGCCGTGGGCCTTCACCACCACTACTACAGGAGCCTTAATCATTAGAATAGGGTTTTGGGGCCAACTATACTATAATTATACAAGGAACCCTCAAAATAGCATAGGTAATTATTAAGGCCCCTATATTACCTTTCGCAGTTCAACTTCAGACTACCACAACGACAACGACGCCGACAACAGAGAACATAACAAGGACAAGCACCACAACTAGACCAAGCAATTTGCAGAGCAAGACCAAGAACAGGTGTACAACATTGTGTAACACTTGTAACCGAAACATGCCCGACGTTAACATCAACAGTGCCAGCACCGCACCGCAAGACAACACCGGCCAGCGGCAGCAGCGGCCGCACCAGCAGCAGCAGCAGCACCACCACCACCACCACAACGATGGACACTGCAACGCCCAAAACCATACAACACTGCATGTTGCTTTTGACATCGGTGCTGCCACTTTGCCTGGGGCCGAAGGAACCGGCGACAGGCTGTTGGCTTGGCAGAAAAGCACTTCGGGTGTTTTTGGCTCCGGAGTTCGTAGTTCGGGGCTTCGAAGTTCTACAGCTTTGCGACCACAATTCTAAACCCTAGTCTAGTAACCCTAAAGGAAACCCTACACCCTAGTAGCCACAATTTACACCCTAAACCCCAGCAAGCCTTCCTAGCAACCCGGGGGAACACCAGGGCCCAGTGGCTGAAATAAACCCTAAACCCCAGTATCACTACATCAAAAATTAGACTCTAGAAACCCCAAATTACATCCCAATCCCTCAACCCCAAACCGAACCCGAAACGCCTGCAAAAATCCTGCGCGAACTCTACAAAACGTCTACTTAAAATGCACATATATATATATATACACACACATGGAAATGCATATCTCACTTACAGGTCAAGACTGTCGGGCTTCCTTCGGGCTCGGAGGTGCGCAAGCACAGTTGCCCTCAAGCTTCACACATACAGCTTTTATGAATGATCTATCAGGGCTTTTGGGGTGTATTGGGTGTTTGTCGTATGAGTGGCATTTCATTTCGTTTATCAAGGTCTTATAAGGATTCTGCAAGGCGTTATTATTTTCCAAGGCTCATAGGGGTTTCTTCGGCAGTAAGATGAAGGGCCTTTACAATCGCAATGGGGCTTACACTACGGTGTACGCTTATAGGGAGCGTGAGGGGGAAAATGACATGGGTATAAGGGGATATTCTTGACGCCCTTAGCAGCCTGTATGCTACACTGTGAACCGTCAGCCACCAAACTTACTGGGTTTTGGTCGGGGTAAAGATTTGAAAGAAAGCTCACCACCAGCAGCTCAACTGCCCGGAAGCCAAGCAAACTCACGCTGATCATAGTCCGGACGACGGCTGCGCAGCTCTCTTCAAGTTAAGGGCATTTAAGCAGTTTACAGGTTTTGCATAGGGTTTTTTTAGAGATGGAGGAAGCCAAGAAGCAAGAGGCTTCCAATAGGGGTTGACATATGTAGGGAAACAGAACTGGATGTTGGATGGTCGAGGGGTGCATCATCCTGTAGAAGCACTGTATAAAAGACAATTAGCAATGAGGGGAGAAGGGTAACAGGGGTGAAGGTTTCTACAGACACAAAGGTTGCATCTGCCGATCACAAAAAGCCCGAGGACCCTACATTCCTAAATTCTTCAAGCATCAGGCATAAGCCAGAAAGCTGGAATACATCGACATGGTGGAATCCCGCCGCACACCATCCTTAATCCATGTCCCAACTTTGTGGTATTGAGTATAAGGCCATGATTGTACCTGGTGCGCCGAACGTCCAAGCTAGGATGTCGCGCACGCATTAGCGGTTCCGTGTTGTAGGGACCTCAGGATGCTCCACAATCGGCAACCCTAAACCCTAAACCGCAATCGAGTTGAACAGAAACACTGAATGCTCTAAGGAAAAGTCCGTAGGGAGCCTTTGAAAACCGCACATTCTGGTTCCCAATTCGGACCCACCCGAACACACCTGAACTTCTGAAACCAGCAAGCCCGAGTACCCCCAAGCGATAAAACCGCGAAGAGAAGTGTTGATGAGTAGATGCTTCCCGGAAGACCCTCCAAGATATTCCAAAATGTCACCTCGAAACGCAAAGCGCCGAAAACTCGCAGACCGAAAACCTTATAAGCCCTTAAACCCTAACGACTCCAAAGCCCCGAACCCCCTGTAGGAACCCTCATACAGCCGCCATACAATCCGTTGAAGCAGCCCGACAAACCCCAAACCCCCTCTAGGAATCCTTATGAAGCTCTTGTAGAACCTTATGGCACCCAAAAGGAAAGTCCTAAACCCCGTATAGGAACCCTTATTTGGGTCTTGACAACCCGTCTAGAACCACTAAAGCAACCCGAAACCCCAAACCCTAAAGAAACGGGTCTAAAGCCCAAAGACACCCTACATGAACCCCAACACCTTATATAAAACACCAAAGCAGTCCGAAATACCAAAACCCCAAAGAAGCCCCCCTTGAGCGCCAAGGAAACCCCAAAGCGCTTGTTGGGGAGTCTCCGAGGTCCCAAGTAAAGCCGACTTTGCAGCTGAAACGAGACGTTTTAGGGTTCAGGGTTCAGGGGCTGGGTTTTTTCCCGCATGGCAGGAATCGAAGTCCACGGGTTTTGGGTTTAGGGCTTAGGGCTGGGTAGCCTGGACCCCAAAAAACCTATACACTTCTGACTTTTTGCCAAAAAAGTTAAGGGGTACCTAGCCAGCCCCGAAGACGCCAAAGAGCCGAGGTGAAACGAGCAGAGGTGACAGGATTGAATCTGCTTGTTCCAGAAGCCTTCCGGATTAGGCTTTCGGAGTATACTATGTACCATAGCTATGATTATCAGGAGTTTTTAGGAAATAGTATTAGCGGTTGCTCCCCTGCTTCTATGTTTGGGCGGCAGTTGTTCGGTTGCGCATTGCAGGGGGTTTAAGGGTGTCATGGCCTTCGTTTTGTTGGCAAGGTTTAGTGTTTGTAGGGCAGAGGTATACGGATTCCAGGGCATTGGTTCCTTTTGGTCTGTTGTTTTTGCTAGGGTCTATGGCCTGGGGTTTGTTGGGGGCTTCGAGGTTTAAGGTTTCTTGGGTTTCGGGTGTCGGGGTCGCAGGGGGATCGGGACTTTGGAGGTTCAGGTCTTTGGGCAAGCCGACACTTGCAAAAGCAAACGTCCAGGCTTCTTTGGATCAGGGATCAAAGGCTCAGGTGAGCCTGCAATTTAGCAGGCTTCCATTACAACGCAATGTTACTATGGCATAGTTCAAGAGTTTCAGCCGTGTCATTGCAAAGAAATAATGAAGTTTCGCGTCTCCAAGCTAAGGGCAGTTCACTCTCACGCAGGCGCAAGGTCTAAACCCTGAACTCTCAAGCGTAACCCCCGAAGCCTTGAGCCACATCAGCCCTATACCTTCAGCCCGTAGGCCTTACTATTGCTTGAAAACCTACCTGAACGTGTAGGTTTTGGTGCTATGAGTACATGCTGAACCCGAAATCGCAGAGAGAAAGAGAGGGGGAGAGAGAGCGAGGAGTCCGCTCCAAGAGCACCTACTACTACTACTACTACTACTACTAATACCGCTGCTACTAGTAGTACTACTACGCCTGCTACTGCGACAGCTGCTGCTGCTACTAAGTTAATTTCGTGTTAACTGGGTGTCAAATTCGTGGAAGTGAGTGTCAATGTGTGGCTACAGAAATGTAAAGAATCTTAAAGATTTCCCTCCCAGAGACAGATATTTTGGCTCAAG
>BGNK01005167.1:0-42862 GCA_003297005.1 Symbiodinium sp. clade A Y106 | reverse complement strand
ACAACTCTTGGCCGTAACAAATCGTACTGCCGAGTCTTGGTGGCTCTTTCTGGCCCACATTTGGCCGTAACAAATCGTACTGCCGAGTCTTGGTGGACACGTTTTTGCACATGTGCAAATTTTTTTGCCCAGTTTATCTTTCACATTGTTGTCGATTGTGTTGCTATCATAAACGGGACACGTTTTTGAACATGTGCAAAAATTTTGGCCCATGTTTTCTTTCACATTGTTGTCGATTGTGTTGTTATCATAAACGGTACACGTTTTTGCACATGTGCAAAAACTTTGTTGGCTTAGCTTCGTGCAGTAAGCTCAATTGATAGCTGTCCTTGCTATCATGAAGCGATGTCGTGACCGCTGCACTGTAGGACTCCAAGAAATCCTCAAGGCGATGTACGGGTTTGTTGAGCTTCGTGCAGTAAGCTCATATCTGATAGCTGTGGTTGCTATCATGAAGCGATGTCGTGACCGTCTCTTGCGATTGTATTCGACAGCTGTTGTCTCTGTGAAGCGATGGCATGTGTGCTAGCTTAGCGTGGCATTTGTGGCACTTGCAATTGAACTAGAGATTTCACTGTCCTGGCCTGGTTGGCTCCGTAAAGCGANCTCTGTGAAGCGATGGCATGTGTGCTAGCTTAGCGTGGCATTTGTGGCACTTGCAATTGAACTAGAGATTTCACTGTCCTGGCCTGGTTGGCTCCGTAAAGCGATGGCGTGTGTAGTAGCCTGGAGTACGTTTCAAAGTCTTAGAGGTGGCGGCAGCGGCGATGGCGGCGGTCGTGAATTGTGTGCACCGTAGGACTCCAAGAAATCCTCAAGGCGATGTGCAGCTGTGTTGAGCTTCGTGCAGTAAGCTCATATCTGATAGCTGTCATTGCTATCATGAAGCGATGTCGTGATCGTCTCTTGTAATAGCTGTTCTAAGTTCGAATTTCTACCTGTCAACTTGTGAACGCTACTTTCCTTGTTGGCCGAGAAATATGCTGGCTCAGATGTCTGTTGTGTAGTTTCTGTCTGAAATCTATAGTATGTTCTGTCAAGCTTTAGCGTCAATAGTGTAGCTCAGCTCGAAGAAGCCATGGGGTTTGAGCTTGAAGGTTTAAGGCCTAAGGTTTGAGTGTTGAACTGAGCTGAAGGTATTATAAAACTTTGTATTTCTTAATGTTTTGGGATTCTCTGGGTGGGTGGGTATTATTCTATGCCCAATATAGCGAACTTGACTAGATACTGCTCGACCAGAGCTGCTGAACCCTAAACCCTAAACCCTAAACCCTAAATCCTAAACCCTAAACCCTAAACTTCGAACTGAAAGCTTGGATCAGTGATGGCTGTATGAAGAGTCTAGGTTTGGGGCTTTAGGGATTTTTTAGGGGCTTTAAAGGTTTTCAGGGTTTAAGGGTGTTTTGGGGGTTTCGGATTTTGGGGATTTAGGTGGGGCTTTTAGGGTTTTATGATTTTGGGGCTTCGGCTTTATGGTTTAGGGCAGGGTTTCATGCATCACCAGGAAGACGCGTCAAACTCGTCAGAATAACATTCGTACTGATGCCAACGTCGTAGTGCTCTGTGTTCCACGAGAACGCAAGACACTATACCCCGAACCCTAAACACAAGTGGCTTAAGGGAAGAGCTAGGACTGAAACCTCATATAACCCTAAGCCATAAACCCTTAATCCAAACCCTAATCCTAAACCCTAAACCCTAAATCCTAAATGCAAGTGGGTTAAGGGAAGAATCCTTAATCCTAAAACCCTAGTCCTAAGCCCTATAGGGGCCCTCTAGGTTTCCCTTGTCCAAGGCTGCAGGGAGCTGCCGTGGCGCTGGGGATTCCTATGGAGGCCTCTTTGGCGGGCCACGGGTTCCTGCAAGGGCTCTCTAAGGGGGCCAGGGTCAATTTCTGTCGGGTTTAGGGTTTGGTTTTATGTCGGGTTTAGGGTTCAGGGTAGATCTTGTGGACGGCTGTTTACAACTCCCCCACTTATGGCCCAACGTCTGCAAGCTCAAAGGACTAATGCTGAGCACCCCGGCAAAGCCGCAGAACACCCTGTTGTCTTTCCAGAACTCCTAAACCCTCAACCAACTTCTGAAGCAAAATTTATCTCCTGCACGCGTGTCTTAAGTGTCGTAGACCCCAAGAAGAACCGCCCAAAACATGGAATTATTGGTGTGCTGCCCAGGAGAATATCAGCGTTCTGTTGGGCACCGACAAGATCAATTTCGACGAGTTCTTCAAGAACCCCCGGGGGCTTTGGGGGTTTTCATCCCTTTGAATTTGCACGTTTAAAGGGCTTCGCTGTAGACCCCCCTAAACCCTAAACCCTAGAACCTAAACCGCAGAAGTCGAAGCCCTAGAGCCCTGAGTCTAGAGTTTCTTAAAGGGTTCCTTAAAGGGATCTATGAGGGATCTATAGGGTTTAGGGCTTAGGGGACTCTAAAACCCCTTAATTATGCAATATACCTTAAATCATATTAGGGTCAATGCCCGGGTTGAGGGTTTAGGGTTTAGGGGCTTTCCCTCAGCACTCTCCCATCAAAGTTAAACCACCATTCAGCCGCCAACTTCGCAGCTGAACTTGGATGTAAACTCCTGATCAATACATCCTGTTTTCTTTCTGGATCTCAATATTCAGAGTTGATACTCGTTAAAAGTTAAAAGCCATATTCAGGGAGGAGGGGGTTTATCCACCAGGGGTCTACAGTAAACCCTGAACCCCCGAATCCTACATCCCTGAACCCCAACCCGCCAACCCGAAAGCCCCGAAGCCCTAAACCCTAAACCCGAAGTTTCATAAGCCCTAAACCCAGAGACTCCAAAACCCCTTAGTTAAGGAATATTTCTTAAATAATAATCGGAGCCCTAATATGATTTAAGGTATATTGCTTGATTAAGGGGTTTTGGAGTCTCTGGGTACCTTATCTGGGTTCTTGTTAAGGGATTTAATTTAAGTTACCATAACAAAGAAGCCCCTTTGTTCACTATAGATTCCTACTAAGGTCGCTCAAAACAACCCTTTACCAGGAACGGTAGCTTAACATTAAACCCCTCAACCTCTAAACCCTGACAGAAGCCTTAATTGATCCCTGTTATGGTAGCTTAAAGTAAATCCTTTACCAGGAACCCAGTTAAACCCCCTTCATTAAGGAATATTCCTCAAATTATAACAGGAACCCTAATATGGTTTAAGGTATATTGCATAATTAAGGGGTTTTAGAGTCCCCTAAGCCCTAAACCCTATAGATCCCTCATAGATCCCTTTAAGGAACCCTTTAAGGAACCCTTTATTCCTTGATTCTTAATTAAGGGGTTTTGGAGTCTCTGGGTACCTTATCTGGGTTCTTGTTAAGGGATTTAACTTAAGTCACCATAATAAAGAAGCCCTTTCGTTCACTACAGATCCCTATGATGGTCGCTCAAATTAAACCCTTTCCCAGGAACGGTAACTTAACATTAAACCCCTCAACCTCCAAACCCTTATAGAAGCCGTACTTGATCCCTGTTATGGTAGCTTAAAGTAAATCCTTTACCAGGAACCCAGTTACTCAGAGACTCCACAACCCCTTAATTAAGGAAAATTCCTTAAATTATAATAGGAACCCTAATATATGATTTAAGGTATAAATCATAATATGAAGCCCTATATAATTTAAGACATATTCCTTAATTCAGGGTATTGGGCTCTCTGGGTAACGGGTTTTGGAGTCTCTGGGTATCTTTCAACGGCCGCGCAGGAGGATGACTGCGAAGCTCAGTCCCTCGGATAAGGCTCAACGTGTCTGGGGGGAGCCATTTTGGGGTTCAGGGTTTAGGGTTTAGTGAAATTTAGGGGTTGGGCTTTTGGGGTTTAGGGTTTAGGGTTTAGTAATATTTAGGGTCTAGGCTTTAGGGTTTAGGGTTTAGGGTTTGGTAAAATTTAGGGTCTAGGCTTTTGGGTTTAGGGTTTAGGGTTTAGTAAAATTTAGGGTCTAGGCTTTAGGGTTTAGGGTTTTGTGAAATTTAGGGGTTGGGCTTTTGGGGTTTAGGGTTTAGGGTTTAGTAAAATTTAGGGTCTAGGCTGTAGGGTTTAGGGTTTAGTGAAATTTAGGGGTTGGGCTTTTGGGGTTTAGGGTTTAGGGTTTAGTAATATTTAGGGTCTAGGCTTTAGGGTTTAGGGTTTAGGGTTTAGTGAAATTTAGGGTCTAGGGTTTAGGGTCTAGGGTTTAGTTGCGGGACTCCCTTTTTAGGTCCCCCAAAAATATGGCTAAGGATTCCTTAAAGCGATGTTTATTTCGTAGGGTTCCGTAAAGGGGTTTCTTGGGGTTGCCGAAGGGTGTTACAGTGCTCTACAAGGTTTTCAAGAAGGGCTGTATGGTTTTCTCCCAGTAAGGGTTTCATGGGATTCAATAAGGGTTCCATGGAAGGTTGTGTGGTATTCTACAAGGGTTGCGTGCGGGTTTCATCGGGTTCTTTTTAAGGATTCCAAGGGGTGTCCTGAAAACTTGCTTTCGGGTTTTAAGCCTGCAAGTTTGGGGTTTAAAGAAACCCTGCAGAACCCCAAACCCCGAATCCAACACCCCACCCTAAACCTCTCAAAGCTCTAACTCCCGATACTCTAAACCCCAAAAAACCTAAGCCGTAAATGCTAAACCCTACAAAAGCCTACGCCCTTACAAATCCGCATAGATCCTGATGGAAACCAGAAAAGGAGCCCTAAAACAACCCAAGGTAGCAACAGCGCGTCAGGTGGATGACACAACCAAGTTTTTAAACCCAACTCCAAAGCCCAAAAACCCCTAATCCCCAAAACCCTCAACGCTAAAGCCCCAGTACGTGCTAAACCCTATAGAATCGTCAACCCTTATTGATTCCTGATAGAAACCCAAAAAAGCAGTAAAAAGAACCCTAAACCCTACATGTCTAAAGCCCCAGTAAACATCCTAAACCCTAAACCCTAAAACCCTAAGCACCGTCATCCCAACTTTTCAACACACGCTAACTCCTTTTGACATCCAATAACACATTAAAAGGGCAGCACGTGTCAGGTGGACCCCCAGGATCTAGAAAGTAGATCCCCTAATTTGGGGCCCTGTACTACTAAGGGTACTTTATAGGAACCCCCATTAAGGGATCTAGATTTCTAGATCCTCCCGGGGGTCTGGGCAGGTGGACGACATCATGGGAATCTTCGAGCTCTTCGACAACGACTCTACAGGCTTTGAGTTGAAGGGACTTGAGGGTGCCTTAAAGGGATCCATGCAAGGGTTCTATAATGGATTAGGGCTTTGGGTAAAGGGTTCAGGATTCGAAGCAGAGGCTGTAGCTTCAGGGTGTAGGGTAGGATTTTTGGGCGTTTTCGAAGGTTGCGGCTTGAGGGTTCGAAGGTTTTAGTCAGCTTAGGGTTTGGGAAGCCCTACCCTTATTGAGCACTTAGACGAAAACCGCCAGAACCCTGGCAAGGAAATCCCAAATGGTAGCCCTACCCCCTAAACCCCAAAACCTAACAAGGTCCCACAACCCCCTAAAACATACCCTAGCCCTTAGCGCGGAACCCTAAACCTTTCGAGCCTTCGCTCTGCAAAGCCTGCTCGGAGACTCGGGGGTATCTTCAGCACCCACAGGTTTGCTATACGAGTTGCTGTAGGGTTTCGGGCTTTCATGGGCTTGCTATAAGGGTGTTCGAAAGGGTTGCCATATGGGCTGCTATAGAGTGTTTTTAGGGCTTGCGGCCCGGGCAAGGATTAGGATAACTCTCAATGACGTTACTTGCAACCCCCGCTCGGTAAGTCCCGAAACCCAGCAAATGAGGTGCCAGAGTCTGCGTCATATTATATATGTTATGACATTATGCCCCATGATCTTCTATGATCCTTTATTCGATTTCACGATGTTATATGGTGTTATATTATATGACATTATATGACATTATATGCCATAATATGATATTATCAGATATTTTATCATATCTTATGATGCTATATGATGTTCAATGAGTTCCGGAACCCTGAACCCTCAGCCGAACCCTGAAACCAGCACCTTAGACCCATGTCTAGACCCCTCAGCCTAAACACCCAAGCGTTGAACCCTGACACCAAAAGGCCTAAGTCCGAGAACCCAAGCCGTGAACCCTAATGCTACCCTAAACCCTAAACCCTAAACCGCAAACCACCGAATGTTTAGATTCCTTCAAGTAGAGCCTGAAGGCCACCCATTCCTGAGCAGACGGGGAATAGCAGGATACGGGACTATTGGGGTTTAGGGTTAGGGTTTAGAGTTCAAGGGTATGCTAGGATTAGGGGCTTCAGTTCAGTTTTTTTCGATCGTTAACGGTTGTAAATACTAGGACGAAGGGGTTGTAGATGTTTTTTTCGCAGTCACATTTGTGCCACCAGCTCGGCGGCAATTTTCGGGTAGCCTCTCGTAGGTTTGGGGTTGGGGTTTTAGGGCTGAGGGTTGAGACTCCTCATCAAAAGTGAACCGTAGGAGAGAGGGTGCCCAGGGAGGAGAATCCCACCTGAACCTGAACCCTAAACCCTAAACCAGTAGCCCCGGGTCTGCACAGGGACCATCTCCTTCGAGAATATGCAGAACGTGGCGCGAATAATCGGAGCCAAAGAGCATCTCGCCAGCAGGTGACGAGACCCCTCCTCCCCTACTGTTGATGGACAAAATCCTGCATGACCCTAAGGACCCTAAACTATGAGAATTATGGTATATTCCTTATAATGGGTAATGCAGGATTTTGTCCATCAACAGTAGGGATCTAAGGACTCACATATTAAGGCTCTTGGGCCCGAAGACCGTGCTATATGAGGCTTTTGGGCTATTTTGATGCCCGGGGTTCTAGGGCTGCTACAGGGGTTCAATGTAAGGCCTACTGAAAGGGTTCTATAAGGGCTCAACAAAGGCTACTAAGGGGGTTCTATAAGGGTTCAGGATTTGGGGTTTCGGGCTTGCTGTAGACACTTGCAAAACTCAGTCTGACAACTAGGTTTTGTCCGTCAAAGATCTTGGGCTTGTATTTTTTTTAATAAAACTTGTAGTGTTTTATAAAACAGTAGTGTTTGCAGTGTTTTCAAAAACACTAAAGGTTGCGGTTTCCAAAAGGGTGTAGGGCCTCAGGGGTGGTTTGGAAGAAGATGGGTTGTCAAAATTAAGGCCCCTTTTTGGGTACCCTAAATAATAGGCGCCGTATTATAATAGGGACCCAAAAGGGACCATAATTTTGACAACCACCCAGATGAAGCTGAGGACACCGCAAGAGATCCAGGCCATGTTGAGCACATTGGAGCCCTGGCGGCACTCGCAAGGATCAGGGCACTTAGCAAGGGTTGTCAAAAAATCAGGGGCTAAACTTTGGGTTCTTTAATTTTGACGCTACGCCGCCCGCCTCGGCTTGCCGGAGACCAGCACTGTGACAGAGCTCATCGTCTTGCTTTTGCAACGTCAAAGAGCAGCGCGGATGCAGAAGTGGGCAAGGACGGAGGGGGGCAGCGGAAGGGCGGAAGGGGCGAAGAGGGCAGGGGCAGAGAGGGGGGCAGGAACGCAAAAAACGGGTGTCGCGAAACTTTCGGGCTGCAGGGAGGAGGATTGGGTGGAGGGTACCTGAGCTAACCCCCAATACGCCTGGGCCCGGGGCCTCGGCTGATTTGTTTTGCTTTGCTTTGTGTGCTTGTTGGTGTTCTGGAGGGTGCTGTCTTGGGTTTTGGGATCAGCGGTCAGCGGCGAGGTTGTCCTAGTTATCGTCGTTATGTTCCTACTGACAGCCTATCCGGTAGCACCACGTGGACTCATAGCTCCCACGCTGCAGGCCTCAAATTCTGAGTGCTTTCACCTCCGAGGTTCTAAGCATAGCCGGTTTCGGGTTTATTTACGGTTTAGGTTAGCCCCTTAACCGATTTGCGCAAAGCCTTTAACACCCAGGGATGTAAGCTGCAGAGTCTGGGCATCCTTCTCTTGGGTTCGGGCCCCTAGGCAGGTTGCGGGGGAGGGTAGGGTTTCGGTCAGGGTTTCGTTTTGTGTTCGTTTACAGGTTCTGTAGGGGTACCGTGATGGTGAAGGGTGTGTGGGGCACCTAGGGTTTAGGGGTTCTACTTAAGGTTTAGGTTTAATGATTTGGGGTTAGAGTTCAAAGGCAGCGAATCGACAAACGTATCTTCCCAACGAGCGAAGCTTCTGAAGCCCTGAACCCCGAAACCCTAAAGCCCCAAACCCTTGAAGCCCTGAAGATTTGAATCCCAGAGCCGGAAAGCCTTAAAATCTCAAGCCCTGAATCCACGGCTGCTGCCGGTTCGAAGACATAGCCGCTTAAAGCCCAAAACCTTACCAAAGCCGTGGCACTGCAGCATGCAAAGTCTTCAGACTGAAGACTTCCCCAAACAATCTCCCTGGCTGAAGCCTTGAATCCAAGGATACCGATGGTGACAATGAGCTGGATCCGATCGACTTCTACACCTGCCCGGCGCCAAAGTCATACCGATACCTACAGCTTGAACGTTTAAGGCTTAAAGGTTTACTTTGTCAGTGATTGTGATCTTCTTAGCTTTTGTGTTAGCATTACGTAAGATACGAAATGGAGCCACTAAAACAAAACCATTCTCCTTTGCTCCTGCCATTTTGAGGGAATGGGTGGTATACTGCAGAGGCGAATAGCTCGACTAGCATGTGACTGGGGTCTTGGCGTATTTTGCGACAGCAAGGTTTGTATAGGGGTACCGGGTCAGAGTAACAGATTTAGTGTTTGTCAGACTCCCTGCGTCAGCTTCAGCTTCCTTGGCTAGGTTGTGGCATTGGTAACGTCGCTATCGTGTGGCCCTTTCATGCTTGAGTGCAGCGGGGAACGCAAGTGAGGTTGCTTAACTGAGAGCGGGAATAGGTGAGAATAGGAAACACGAGCTCGATACAGAGTCGCATCGAAAAACCTTGTTATAGTCATAGTGTCTTCTTAATCTTATTTCATCGCATGTTCTCAGGATCAGTCAGAATTTCACCGAGTGTGCATGGTTTCTCGAGATTCCTCGAACTTTCAGTCGCCTCCCCAACTTTTTCCATAGCGCTTTCCTAAATTCTGGCGGAACCCTCCGAAAAAGCAAAGCCCTCAGTCCGTAAACCCTAGCAAATCGAATGTTGAATATCGCAAACCTAAACCTAAACCCTACACCCTAAACCCGTAATCTAAGCCCCCGAATCCTGATCACTAGAGCTTATGGCTGAAACGTCCTCGTCTGGTCCCTCCATGGTTTAAGCCCGAGACATCTACGAAGCAAGGCTTTAGAGGTTTGTCTTACAGTTCTCCGAAGTAGGGTGTGTGTTATGTAGGGAAGTTGGTGAGGCTTTCTTTAATGCGTATATGTTGGGGTCTTACTTGGCGGATACTAACAGCACTACATAAGCACTAAACCCTAAAACCCTAAACCGTAAGTCCTACCCTAGAACCCTAAACCCTAAGTGCTACCCTAGAACCCTAAACCCTATCTCCCCTAAACCCTAAAAGCCTAAACCCTAATAAACCCTGAACCCTTAAGGGTCATCCACGCTTTGAGGCCTGGTGAACGGCATGCGCATCCGTATGGAAGAGGAGGACTCCCTGCACCTTCGGGTCTTAATTGGAGGTTTTAGGGTTTAGGGCTTAGGGGTTTAGGGTTTAGGGTTTAGGGTTTAGGGGTTGAGGGTTTAGGGTTTAGGGTTTAGGGCTTAGGGGTTTGGGGTTTAGGGCTTAGGGGTTTAGGGTTTAGGGTTTAGGGGTTGAGGGTTTAGGGTTTAGGGTTTAGGGCTTGAGGGTTAGGCGGTGAGGTTTAGGACTTCGGCATGTAGTGGCTTAGGGCTTAAGGCATTTTGGGGTTTAAGATGGTTATGGACTCAGGCGTGTAGGGCTGGGTGTGGAGGCTTCAGGCGTGGGACCAAGCGAGCCGTCAACAACCACGAAACCACCGAAGTAAATTTGGATAAGACCTTCACACAAGACTTTACAAAGGCCTTAGCACAACAACCCTAAACCCTAAGCCCTAAACCCTAAACCGATAGAGAGCCTTGATGCCGTAAACTCTCTAAACTGAAGCCCTAAGCTCCCCCACCCCTAAAAGACGACCACAAGCGCCAAAGCACTAAACCCTACAACCCCTAAACCCCTAAACCCCTAACGCCAAGCCTAAACCCCTAAATCGTACCCTTAAAGCATAAACCCCTAAACCCCTAAACCCCAAACAACTAAACCCCCAAACCCCTAAGCCCCTAAGCCCCTAAGCCTAAACCCCTAACGAGTAAACCGTACTAGTCTGCTTGAGAGGACCGCCTGCAACGAGCTCAGGCAGACCAGATGAGGCCCGTCCATGACTTGCCTTCTTCAAGGTTGTTTGGATTTTTCCCTCTGAAGAATTCCTTTAAGAGAACCCGTATAGATGCATTTAAACCCAAGACCCAAAGCCTCGAAGACCTTATAGAACCCTTAAGGGTTCCTTTACAGGTTCTTCGAGCGTTCGTCTGAGGCTTTAAGTCTTAAGAGTTCCTTCAACGGCCACTCGAAGGGTATATAAGGCTTCCTTTCTGGGTCCCTCAACCCCCAAGCCCTAAATGTCCTGAAACAACCGAAATCCTCAACCATAAATGGGAGTTTCCGAAAATAGGGGACCCTAATATAGTACCCTGAATAGTAGGATCCTTGTTGTAAGGACCCCAAATAAGGTACCCCTAATTTCGGAAGCTCTAAACCCTAAATCCTTTATAGAACCCTTATAGATTAAATATCCTTGTAGACCAGAAATCCCCAACCTGTAAGGACCCCAAATAATAATTTCGGAAACTCCCGTTAAATATCCTTGTAGATCAGCAATCCCCAACCTTACACACCCCCAAGTCCGAAGCCCCTCAAACCAAAGCCTCAACACCCCAATTCCTAAACCCTGAACCCAAGTGGGGATCTCCGAAAACAGGGGACCCTAATCTAAAACCCCAAAATAGTAGGATCCTTATCATAAGGACCCCAAATAAGGTACCCCTTATTCTCGGAAAACTCCCAAGTCTCCCCGAATATTATATGTCCCAAAATCTCCACAAAGATGCCGAACAAGGTTTAATCTAAGCACATGGGGGGAAAATATCCAGATTTCTTGGAATTTTCGCCCATGCTCAGGGAGGCGTTGGAGCGGGAGGGAACTCAGGGCCGCACCCCGAACTCACGCCAGGGAGGCCCGGGCCGTGGTTCCTCCAAGGGCTGCGTTAAGGGTTCCTCTGCCTGGACCCTAAAACACCTACAAACCACAGAGAGCGCCATACCCCTTAAGTAGGGAATATAGCATTAACCATAAAGTGAAGCCCTATATAATCTAAGCCAATATTCCTCAATCAAGAGGTATTGTGGGAAGTTTAGGGTTTCCTTAACACGATTTCCTTAAATAAGTCCTTAAAAAAGGTAGGTTGTTTGGAGTTAGGGTCAGGGTTCCTACGGAGAGGTCCGGGCCTTGTCTCGCTTTTTGGGTTCTTGTTTGCATTTATGAGGGTTCCTTTCAGGGTTCTTATAAGGATACTGTTGATGGACAAAATCCTGCATGACCCTAAGGACCCTAAACTATGGGAATTATGGTATATTCCTTATAATGGGTAATGCAGGATTTTGTCCATCAACCGTTTCAGGGTTCTTGTAAGGATACCTTTGGGGTTGCAGTCCAAACTCACGCCAGGGAGGCCTGGGGCTCAGGGGGGGGGGGGGGGGGGGGGGAATTCTTTTCTACAGTTTTGTTGGTTTGGGATTTTGTTCGATCTAGAGTTTTTGTTTTTTTTTTTTTTGGTTTCGGGTTTTTCAGGTTTTTGCTTTTTGTTTGGGGTGTTTTTTTTGGTCTAGGNCTACGGGGGTTCCTGCTAAAGCTGAATGGGTCTAGGTTCAGAGTTTTCGTGCTTGAAGGTTCGGGGGTTTAGGATTTTGTTCGATCTAGAGTTTTTGTTTATTATTTTTTTGGTTTCGGGCTTTTCAGGTTTTTGCTTTTTGTTTAGAGTGTCTTTTTTGGTCTAGGGGTTCGAGTTCTTAAGTTCAGCTAGCGGCGTAGGCTTTAGTTGTTCTTTTTTGTTTCGGTTTTGATGTTGTCATCATCGTGATGGTCATTGGCATATTGTGACTGTTATCTTGATTGTCACAGCTTGTGCTGCGAGAAGAGTATGGTCTGATGATGTTCGGCTTTGTGTTTAGGGTTCAACAAGATGTCCCTTTTGCAACATGCGAAAAGGGTTAATGTAGTAAAGGTTTTGAGATGGACCTTCTATGAAGAGGCTGGTGTTTGGATTCCCACGTTTTATGTTTGAGCTTGGAAGGGCTGGGTTCGGGTGGTACGATGGTAGCTGAGTGGATACACTTTACACTTTTTGGGATTATATTACCCACTATAAAACTGAAAGTGTATACTTTTCTAGACATAAGCATCCCTTGCGGGGGCAGAGCAGGAACAGGCAGACGGTTCCAACAAGCCCTGAACCCCCGCCCCCCCTAAACCCTAAACCCCCGAACAAAAATCATATCCTTGAAAGATCCAGCAGAAGCACGGATTTCGGGTTCAGGGGCTGTAGGCTCCTGATTAATCGTCCCCTTTCTTTAGCCTTTCTTTATGGGCACTAATCTCAGGTTCCCTACCATAGGCCTTCTAAAGGGGGAAGGGTTTGTTTTTCACCATGTGTTTACATTCATGAGTGCAGGGTACCCTAGACCTTAAACCCTACGCAAACCCGCCCTAAACCCTAAACCCTAAACCCTAACCCTTAAATCCCTAAATCCCTAAAGTCCCTAAACCCTAAACCCTAAACCCTAAATCCCTAAATCCCTAAACCCTAAACGCGTGATACGTGTATACAAGGTACCCTTGAGCCCTACACGAAAGCTCCCCGATCCTTCATGGAAGTGCTTGATGTGCGTTCTGAACAACCCGCTCTAGGCTTCCTTTTAAAGGGATCCTTAAAGGGGTCTACAAGGGATCCATAATAGGGTTCTATAGATAGGGGCCTCAATAATTACTTATACTATTTTGAGGCTTCGTAATGGGCCCCAGAACCCTATTCTTATGATTAAGGCCCCTATACTCTCGACCGTAAGCCTAAACCCCAACACCGCACCCCCTAGATCCAAAAACCCTAAGCCGTAAATCCACAGCCCCCGAACTGGACACTTAACCCCCAGGCCGAAGCCCTAAAGCCCAACGAGTTGCGGCCAAGGTGCAAGTTCAGCATCCAACTCGATGCTGATGAGGAAGTGAGAGCAGCCTTCCTTGCGCTTTCTGATGTAATTACCTCCACGGGGTGCACACGTTCCCGACTGTGGACTACTTAAAGGATCAGGGGACTTAGTAAGTAGGTTATAAATGGGGTTATAAGTCCCCTAAGTGGGGTTATCTTAATTATAACCTACTTATAACCTTACTTACTAAGTCCCACGAGCCGTTAAGTAGAGTATAGACCTCAAGATTCCAAACCCCAGCGGCTTCAAGGATCAGAGGATACGGCAAGAAGGCTACAGTTGGGGCTTGTCCCAATGACAACGGATTCTTGCACATGCTTCCCAAGTCCCCAGAACCTCGAAGCAACACCCTGCCTTTGCATGTAGGCCCTTTCAATTTTTGCTGTTTGCTTTGCTACCTGTGCTGTTTGCTTTGCTGCCTGACCCAGGAGCTGAGAAAGTAACCTCTAAGCTCTCTTGGTTTAGGGTTTAGGGTTGAAGGTAAATGTAATTCAAAGGTTAACTTCTTGGGGGTTCAGTGAAGTCAGCAACTAGGCTGAAGCTGTAAACCTCCATGTGAGCACCCCTTTTTGCATCGCCCTCCTACCTTGGCTGTGCTCTCGTGACATCGGCCGCTGCATGTTAGGTTCATTCGAAAGGTCCTTTGCCCAACTTTTCTGAGGGGGTTCTGACACTAGCCGAGGCTGTCTCTGCAATCGTCACAGTCCTATACAATGCCCGGGGGATCGTGCAGCGTAGTCGAACAACAAGGTCTACCACTCTCTTCAGGGGGCTTAGTCAGTTGATTGCAAGCAAGGTTTCTGTGAAGGCTCTTTTGTGAGGACACTGCATGTCTGAACGTAGCTACAATCTTCTGACTCAGTTACTCAGTTTCTTGGCCCTTGAAGTATATTCCCCAAACTACTAGAATCACTAGAAGCCCTGTTGGCTGACTCCTATCCGGCTGATGTATGGGCATGAAGATGCTCAGAGCACAACCAGCCAGGGAATCCTGTCAAAGAACATCATTTCCGCCCCCTCCGAGAGACTCTGGCCCGGAGAAAAGAACCAGGTGTACATGGCCTTCACCAGCTTCTTTGAACCCTGTGACAGAACTCGTTTTAAGGAACTCTTTAAGGGACCCAAGCCTTCAAAGAGCCTTGATCCCCGAACTGGACCTAGCCCACATGGGACTGGCGTATGCTTGGAGAACACACTCTGGGTTCAGGGGTTAGGGATTACCTGTTCAGGGTTTAGGGTTTAGCATTCTTTTGACTTAGTAGGGTTAACGGCAGGTGTGCGAGTAGTACCCTTTTGTCCTTTTTATGTTTGCTTCTCCGTTTTACAACCGAACAGCACTAATGGGTACCAGTATTGTTAAGGGGCTACTGGGCGAACATAGGCTTTACTTGTAAATCCGAAAAAGTCAGAAAATTACCAAGGTTCGTCATCCCCACATGATTGGGTGAAAATTTAGGTTATACAGGATTCTAAGTGGAGTTTATGCTTTAAACCGATTGGGTGGCACTCACCCGGACAATGCCAACATAAGACTTGTCCGAGCTCCGGCATAGTGGAAGCATCTCAAAGCAAACCTTTAACAACCCTCGCCCCGAAACCCCAAACCCTAAACCCTTAAGCCCTGAACCCTTAAACCCTAAACCCCAAGCCCCACATCCTCAATCCCGAACCATGCATAGGGTTTCGGACTAGGTGGTCTGTCTCAAACTTAGATCCCTTTGATATTAGCGGTCTCTGCAAATCGCTTCCGTTTGGAACTGTAGAGGATACCTCCTCAGACACAGATTTCTGTCTCGATCACGGCAAGGCCAGCAGTCCAGTAGAAAGAGTTTCCGCGCGGCAACCGCGGTTGCGCCTGCTCCTCTAGGGTTTAGGGCATGAGGTAGGGTTTAGAGTTTAGGGTTTAGGGCTTTGGGGAAAGGGCTATGGCCTGAATTATGAGAATAGGATTGACCATCGCGTCGAGGGACTAGCTCTAGAATTCAGCTTCGCTATTGCCTAAGATGTCTGTCTGTTTGTCTGTCTGCCTGTCTGCCTGTTTGTCTGTCTGTCTGCCTGCCTGCCTGCCTGCCTGGCTGTCTGTCTGTCTGTCTGTCTGTCTTCTGTCTGTTGTGCTGTTCCTCATGATGTGTCGGTCTTACTGTCTCTGCTGTTGCTCTTGTCGCAAAATGCCAATGATGCCGAAGATGGTGTTGCTATGCTGACAGTCCTGATTTCGATAATATGCTCTTCATCGTGGTTAGGTCTCCGGTCTTCATTATTGTTCAGGAGGGGCTGATCGTGTTTGGGCTTCTGGCTTGGGGTTTCACCAACACAGGGAGCAGGTGCATGATGTACCTGTCTTTCAAGCTTCTCCTGGGACAGGCGACTTCGGTCATAGTCATTTTTCCTAAGATCTCAGAGTCGCTAGGCGTTGGAATTTGGTTTTGCCTGCCTCTCAGGCGAAGCTTCTGCCAACCTCGGGGTAGGGTTTGCCCAGTTTCGACCAAGCAGACCTTGTCCGTTGAAGGTTCCAGACCCACCCGAAAGTCTCGAAAGGCCTTAAGCCTTAAACCCTACATGTGGCCCAAGAACCCTACTCACCTTTTTCAGGACTTATATCATAGAAGCCAGAATATCAACCCCTAAAAGCAGGTTGTTTCGGCTACAGGCAAGCCGTTTACCCCACAAACCGTACAGCCCAAACTCGAGATCCTCAAAAGCCTTTGACAGACAAAGGCCGAGAGTCTGAATTCACCATCATTTAAAATTCGTCACATCATAAGTACATCATAATACTACTAATAACAGTACGAACAGCTATTTAAGTGTATAAGTACACGATGATAAGTACTTTTTTATGACTACCAACCAATCTCTCTCATTCCTTTCGTCTTCCCTACCCTGGGACACCTTGGAAGTCAGCGCTTGGCCAAAATGGGCCCAAGTTCGACTTGCCTGGGTGTTCAACGGCATCCATCCGCTGACCCCGAAAAAGACAGAGCTTTTACGAGGGTTGCTTTAAGAGCTACTGCGAGGGTTGCTTTAAGGCTACTGCAAGGGTAACTGTCAGGGTTACGTTAAAGTTCAGGTTATTTGGGCTTTAGGGCTTTTGGCTTTTCGGGTTGAGACTTTGGGGCAATTCATAAGGCGTGCGCTGAAACCGGGTGTAAAATGGCGATCTGACGGTTGAGGAGCTGTTCTTTGGGGTTTGAGATGGTAGTGAAGATACCGCCACAAACGGGAGTCCGAAAAAGCACCTAATTAAGAAGGAACCATTCTAGAAGGGCCGGGTTTCAACGGCTTATGTTGAGGTGCCTTTTTCCCCCTAATGTAGGAACCTGATTAAGAAACCTTGGGCCTTTATTAGGGTTCCTTATATGAATCCTACTATTTTGGGGGTTATAGGCCCAGGGTTTCTTAATCAGGTTCCTACATTAGACCCGAAGCCCTACTTCGGGGATTTCAACTCATAACTCTAGCCTCGAATTCTCAAGCCCGCGGCTGGTAGACTGAAGCTTTCTAGCGCCGGACATCTGAAAGCGCCTAAGCCCAAAGTCTTAAAGCTCGAGCCCGAAACCCGAAACCCCCCTACAATGCTACCTTTACCATAGTTGGGTAACATTTTGCATTTTTATGGGTACTTAAACCCAATAAGGAATAAAAATGTACAGTTTTAATCCTAACCCAACCATGAACTAGCTACATCTTCATAGGAAAATTCAAGGTTGAGGGTTTAGGATACAGGACTTAAGCCATAAATCTGAACCATTGGGCCGTAATTAGAGCCCAGACCCCTTAAGGGAGGATCTAGAAAGTAGATCCACTAATTTGGGGGTCGATACCACTAAGGGTACTTTATAGGAACCCCCATTAAGGGATCTACTTTTTGGATCCTGCCGGGGGTCTGGGAGATTGTCACCGGCGTCTGATGGGTTTAGGCGGTTTAGGGTCTAGGCAAAATTATATCACCCCTCACCCAAGCCATGTGCCGTCCCAGTCTTCGCAGAAGGCCCGTTAACCCCTAAACCCTAAACCCCTAAACCCCTAAACCCTTAACCCCAAACCCCTAAACCCTAAACCCCAAACCCCTTAACCCTAAACCCAAAGCCCCTAGACCCTAAGGCTCCCTTTAAAGGACCCCTTATGGATCCCTTTAAACCCTAGACCTCAAAAGTCCGAAACCTTGACACCCTAAATCCTAGAGAACCCGTCTAGAACTCTTCAAGGAGCCCTTTTGAGGTATACCCTAAACCCTAAACCCTAAACCCTAAACCGCTAAACCCCTAAACCCCTAAACCCCTAACCCTAAACCCCTAAACCCTAAAAGCCCCTAAACCGCCGGAAGGCTGGAAAGGCGGCGGCAAGAACGACGGCTTCGGCGGCCGAGACGCTGGCGGCGGCGGCGGCGGCAAGGGTGGCCTCCCCCCTGCGGGTGGTGAGGGAGCCTTGGCTGAACATCTAGGGTTGTCTTTGGAGGCCCAGGTAAGGTTGTTAGAAGAGCTTTGAGTTTTTGGGTTTCGGGTTTTAGGGTTTAGGGTTTGGGGTAGCTTATAAGAAGAGTTTTAAGCACCCTAAGCGGAGTTACCCCAACTACAAGCCTACTTAACTTACTAAGTCGCCTGGGATTCCTCCGTTTGGGCCTTGAAGGTTCATTAATCCGGAATATACCGTAATTCCCATAGTTTAGGGTCCTTAAGGTAATGCAGGATTTTGACCATCAACCGTTGGGCCATGAGGTTTGAGGCTCTAGTGTTTGGCTTTTCGGGTTTGGGGCTTATGACATGGTTTAGGATATGAGGGCTGAGAGTTCTCGGTCTGCGGTGGTGTAGGCATACGTGGGCCTGAACAAGGAGCCCCAGCATAGATCCGAAGTGGTTGGATCCTACTGACACAAGGACCCACAAGGAACCCTGCCCCATTTATCAAGGTCTCATATAGAACCTACATGGTCGGACTAAGGTCTTGGGATTATGTTGCAAACTCATGTGGGAGAAATACTCAGGCCCCAATACTGCAACTCAAAGTCACGAGCTCTAAACCCGAACTTTGCCCGAAGCGCATGCCCTAAAGCCAGGATGGTTACGGTTCAGGTTTTTGTGTAGGGTGTAGGCCCTGCAGTCAAAAAGCTCCAACACAGCATCTTGTAAGCCTGGAACCCATACCACCAAACCCTATCCATACGCCATACGCACCATGGGAAACGGTTCGAAGCCGATACTACCAGGGAGACTACGATGCCTGGCTTGAAACATCCGGGAACGGAGCCAGCAGGGTTCTGATTAGGGTTTACAGGTAATTACCCCTGTTTGTATTGTCCAAGACAAGGCCATGCATATCGCTCCCTGACTGAGGCCCCTGATCCTAGTTGCCGCTCCATTCCGAAGCACATAAATCGAAGGGCCCAACTAAAAAGACGCAGTCAGAGTAGAGTATGCTGGACAAGCCCGGGCCATTTCGATGGTGGAAATCCTAAACCCTACACCCTGAATGTCCCTTTTCTGTGAGGCTCAACCCTAAGGCCCGTAGGTGGTGTCTAAGCCCAGTGTAGGCCTCATGACGAATCGCTAAGGTCTCCCGATCTCCTTTTTGTTTTCGTGGCTTAGGGCTCGGGTTGGGGTTCAGGGTTTGGTGACATGTAAGCATTGAGGGTTTAGGGTGAAGCTCCTCCCGTGGCCCAGCCTTACACCGAGCATACTTTTCCCAACGCCCTAAACCCTAAAGCGACCATGAAACTCCAATCCTGAATGTCTCAACCCTAAGCTCTAGACCCAAAGCATCCTAGATCCCAAGGGTTTAGGATTAGGTCTGGGGTTTTAGGGTTTAAGGTTCAGGGTTGAAAGGCTTAAAAAGTCAAAAGGCCAAGAACACGACCTTCAAAGAAGGTTGCAGGCGTACCTTTCTAGGTTCCTGAGTAGTACCCTTTCGCCCTTTTGGGTTTGGGGTCTCCTTATTGAAACTGAGTATTAAGAAAAAGGCTACCCTTATTATCATGGGGCTGCTCAGGAACCCAGCTTTTGTCTATAGCGAAAGGCAACGCCCTTAATCGACTTTTGCAGCCCTAAGCCTTCGGAGAACTCTTGGAGGAGCGCTTCAAAGGAACTTCTCAAGGAATTCGTAACGGAACCCTAGATTCAAATCTCAAGCACGCTTACACCTTTGTATACGTTAGGCTTCTATATAAATGAGTTCTTCCCCTAAACCCTAAACCCCTAAGACTCTAAACCCCTAAACAGCCTGAACCCCTAAACCCTAAGCCCCTATTTTACCCTAAACCTACACATCCCTTGAAGGAGCCCCTTAAAGACCCTTATAGACCCCGAACCCTACAACCCTACTTGAAGGGGCAGGGGACTTAGTAAGTTAGTTCTAAGTAGGGTTATAATTAGGGTAACTCCATTTAGGGCACTTGTAACTCTACTTATGACCTACTTACCAAGTCCCCTGCCCCAACAAGTATCAAGGGAAAGCCCCCAAGCCCCACCCTCCGCTTGCTGAGTCATCGACCTGGACCCGCCAGCGCCAGGCGCTGCTTCGAGGGCACGGGGTGGCGGGTTGTAGGGTTTAATGTAGGGTTTAGGGTTTAGGGTTTCAATAATTGCCTATACTGTTTTGGGGGTTCCTTTAAAGGGGTTTACAAGGGCTACTATAAGGGGGATTATAAATCTGACGGGGTCTTTCAGGGCCCTTAAGGGGTTCCTTCAAGGGATCTCTAGGTTTAGGGGTTCGGGGGTTTAGGGTTTAGGGGGTTTAGGGCTTAGAGGTTTAGGGGTTTAGGGATGTAGCAGGGCTTTAGTGGTCGGAGTTATGGTTCACCAGGACCCCCCAAGTACCCTTTACAGGGCTCTCATATTTCTCATTAAGAGGTAGTTCGGGACTACAATAAAGGCTAGTTGGGGGGTCTAGGTAGGGGTTTAGGGTTTCATTAAGCTTTAGGGTTGGAGTTGTAGGGTTTAGCCGGCAAGCCTTCGATGATTAGACTAGGATTCCCTAAGGTTCCTGATTTGGTTCAATATACCACACCTGTAGCCGAAAAGACCTACCTGTTTAGGGTTCCTTATTATGGTTTCTATATATGGTTCCTCAGAAAGGTAGGCCTTTTCGGCTACAGGCAGGCCTTTTTCTGATGATTAGGGCTCCCAAGCTGCACTAGAACCCAGGCCTCAGCTCCAAAGCTCTGAACTCTGAGCCGCAAGTGCCACGAGCCCAAGAGCCTAGAACCCCAACCCTAAACCCTGAACCCTAAACCCTAAACCCTAAACCCTGGACCCTGAACCCTAAACCCTGAACCCTAAACCCTAAACCCTGAACCCTAAACCCTGAACCCTGAACCCGAGATTCTGGAGCCTGCAGTCGAGTGCCTCTAGCTATGTCCGACGCCCTGAACCCCGTGCCCGAAAACCCACAGACGCCCACAATGATGATATCAATTCTACCTGCAGGTCCCTTCAAACCCCTGAATATGGGGGGTGCCCTAAGCCCTAAACCCTAAAACCCCTAAACCCCTAAACAGAAAAATGGGGGGCTGTGCATGAGTGTCCCAACAGCCCGACGCTCTCGACGCTCCATACGCCTCACATTCTGAATCCTGAAGCCCAAGCGTTCGAGCGAAAGCCATTCAAACAACCTGAATCTTAAGCATTTCGGAAGCCCTTGTATGAATCCTTCTCCACCTAAGCATAAGTTGATCTTGATGATTGTTGTCATTTTCTTCAACCATCAATGTTCTCATGGTCAAAGGTGACCTCGTGACCGATACTACGAGTTTTATTCGTGTTGTTGCCCTTGCTACCCTTGTGCATGTGCTTAAGTGTTCCGTGAAGAGTCATTATCGAACCCTTAAGCGAACCGTTAAAGGAGCCCCACTCAAACTTTTAAGGCAACCTTTTTGGTGATCTATTGCTTACAGTAGGAGCGTGAATACCTGGCCAATTCTGTTTCATGAGGGAAAGAGTGATTGTTCCTGACATCGGCGACGACGGAGGCGTTGACCATGTTGCACAGTGGCAAAGAGCATCAGTCATTGCCAGAAGCATGCCGTCCGCCTCGGTGCAAGGAGGTGAGCATTGCAACTCCGTGCAGGGAGCCCGAAGATGAAATGGAGTCTCCGATGCTGCAGAAGTGCCGACGCGTAGCGGAGGGATGCGAGCACGTTGCTTGCAGGCGAGGACCGGCATTGGAAAGACGGTTGTTGGCGCTCCAGTCGCCGCTCAGCTTGTGCTTGGAAGGAAGGTCATCTGCTACGAGCCTTCCAGGAACAATGCCCGGAACCCAGCACGGTTTGTTGCCCAGCAGAATTTCTTCCTGAAGGTCGCGTTTACAACAGGGCATGTCGTTCGAGGAGAAGTCGTATTCGATAGAAGCTGCGATCTTCTGTATGCCACCGGTGGCAGGATTGAGACTCTAGTCCGCCAGAGCTTCATCAATCCGGCGGATTCTCTTGCCATCATCCTAAGGGTTTAGGGTTTTAGGGGTTTAGGGTTGAGTTCCTACATTATTCCTTAGGGTTCCTATTATAACCGTATTGACAAAGCTTACAGAGCCTCCGTGGGGGTCCAAGTGTTCAAGCAGTAGGCTTTCGGTCCCAAATGCTATACCCTGAATAGTTTTGGGTATACTAAGCCTTAATCCCCAAACCGTAAACCCTTAAACCCTGAAGCCCTTGAGCCCCAAATCCTCAACCCCCAAACCCCTAAAGCCTAAACCCTGAACACTAACTCCCCCCCAAGCCCCTACTACCCAGATCCTCCAAAATCCGCCCAATTAAGGAATATTCCGTAAATCATATTAGGGATCCGACTATAATGTAAGGTATATTCACTAATTAATGGGTTTTGGAGGCTCCTAAACCCTAAACCCTATAGATCCCTTAAGGATCCCTTAAAAGGAACCCTAGGTATTCCTTCCTCAACGGGTTCTGGAGGCTCTGGGTATTTGGCTACTCGGAGCCTGTGGGCCCTTGCTTTCGCCCCCGACGGAACCCAGAGCCCCTGCAAAACCCCTGAATTCAGGAATATACATAAGGGTTCCTTAAAGGGTTCCTTCGAGGGGTCTAGAAGGGCTGTATAAGGGAATTAAGGAATATACCTGAAATTGTAGTAGGATCCCTAAAATGATTTTAAGGAAAGATTCTTCAATTAAGGGATATTAGAATCCCCTAAACCCTAAACCCTGTAGATCCCTTATAGATCCCTCAAAAGGAACCCTAGGTATTCCTTACTTGAGGGATTTCGGAGTCTCTGGGAAGCCTCCCGCCAGTCGCTGCCGAACCCGAGCCGCCGAAGAGGGCTCGAGGGAGGCGCCGCTTTGGGGTTTCTTAGGGTTTAGGGGGTTTCCTTTAAAGGGATCCTACAGAACCCGTAAGGGGTACAATAGGATTCCTTTGATGGTACTATAAGGGTGTAGGGTTTGAGGCTTACGGTTTAGGGTTTAGGGGGTTTCCTTTAAAGGGATCCTACAGAACCCTTAAAGGTATTCAGGGCTTCGAGTTTCAGGGTTTAGGGTTTAGGGTTTCAGAGGTTTTAGGGTTTAGGGTTTGGGGGTGGGGATCTTAGGGTTTCGGCGGTTCCTCTAGAGGGATCTTCGGCTTCTGGATATAGTTTTTTTTTTTTTCATTGGGCTGCTCCTTTAAGGGGTTTATCAGGGCTTCGCTGGGGTTCCTTAAAGGGTTTAGGGATTTGAGGCTTGTGGGGTTTAAGGGGTTCCCTTTAGGGATCTGCAGGGTTTTAGTGTTTTGCGTTTAGGGGTTGGAGGCTTTGCAGGTTTAGGGGGTTCCTTCAAGGGATCTGCAGGGGTTTAGGGTTCTGGGTTTAGGGCTTTAGGAGTTTAGTGTTTAGGGGTTTAGGGTTTTGGGGGTTTTAGTGGTTTCGGGGTTTAGGGTTTGGGGGTCCTCCTTTGTCCTTCAAAACAAGTAATTAGGGGTTAGGGTTGTTATGATGTTGATTGTTCTTATTAATAGTATTGTTCTTACTCTACTGTAATTGTGGCTGTCACCAATTGTTCAGTTGTTGTTCTTACTTTGACTTTCATTATTGCTATGGGTCATCCTAAACCCTAAACCCTACACCCCTAAACCCTAAACCCTAACCCCTAAGCCCTATCTACTATGGCTACAGTGATTTTGTTTTCTGTTTTGGAGAGGGGGGCTCGCTTTTTTTGGGGGGGCTCCGAAGGGCTTCACTTCTGGGTGAAAGATTAGGGTTTAGGGTTTAGGGTTTAGGGGTTTAGGGTTTAGGGTTTAGGGGTTTAGGGTTTAGGGGTTTAGGGTATAGGGTTTAGGGGTTTAGGGTTTAGGGTTTAGGGGAAAGATTAGGCTTGTAGGCTTTCATCGAGGTTCATAGGCGGAGTGTTTATGGGATTCGGCATGGGTTTAGGACTGGCTGAGGATTTCCGGGACGGTAAGTTCCGGTGAGCTCTGCAGCGCTTTGTGTGGGTTTTGGGAGTTGTTGCATTCTGGATGGTAGCATAAGGCTGATTTTGGGCTTCGGCCCAATGACCAGCCGCTGAAGAAAGCTAGAAATTCGGCATCCACACAGGGTCAGTGCTCCCTTGGGACGCCTTAGATGTTCCCGGCTGGGGGCCATCCGAATTCGATTGCCCAAGACGTGGCGAGCCCGAAATGCTGAGGAGATCATCAACCCTTCCTAGCTGAGCAAGGTGAAAATCCTTTGCTGGACCCAGAGAGCCCAATACCCCTTAATTCAGGAATATGGCTTAAATTATATAGGGCTTCATATTATGATTTAAGCTATATTCCTTAATTAAGGGGTATTGGGCTCTCTGGGGAACCTTGAGGGAGCAGTGCGTGGCCTAAGTGGTGAGGCCGCTGGCCGCTGACTTTCTGCATGGGCTGTACAGCTCTTGGGCCCATCCTTTTTCCGCGGTCCGCAAGCTCACTGAAGCACAAAACAACGCCCTAAGCACTACGCCTAAAACTCAAAAGAACACGAAACCGCCACACCCCCAAACCTGAGAAAGCCCTACAAGAATACATATATATATATATATATGTATATGTATATAGAAGTACAGGCATGGATAGATCGATAGATGTAAACACACCTCGTGAAAACGCCAAGCCTTAGACTCTAAACCCAAAAACCTAGAAGATCCCTCAGCCCAGTGGTAGAAAAACAGCAGAAGGAAACCCTAAACCCTAAACCCTAAACTTGAGCGCAGGGGTGCGAGCCGCTGGTAGCGAGCCGGGTGCTTAGGGGGAGGTTTCGGGTTGGGTTGGGCTTTTAGTAAACACAGGGTTTTTAGGTGCTAAAAGCCATCGTTGTGAGTGAAAAATCTATGGGGGTTTAGAGGCCTTGAACCCTAAACCCTAAACCCCAAAACCTTTGGGTTTTGATGTTTAGCGGGCCTGTGAATTTACTCCAAACCCTTGAGATTTCAGGACTTTCGGGTTTTGGGTTTACGACTTGACGACTCCTTCTGCGTCAGTTTAGGATAACCCTGGGCCTATAACCCCAAAATAGTAGGATTCCTACAAGGCACCCTAACAAAGGCCTAAGGTTTCTTAATCAGGTTCCTACATTAGGATGCCCAGAGAGCCCAATACCCCTTACTTAAGGAATATAGCTTCAGTCATAATATGAAGCCCTATATAATTTAAGCCATATATTCCTTAGTTAAGGGGTGTTGGGCTCTCTGGGTGTAGGGTCTAGGGACAGTGTAAGAACCTCGAAGCGACGCAGAACGAGTCATGAGCCTGAAGCCCCCAAGTGTCCGAACACCCAAAGCTTTACTCGGCTCTTGCTAAGGAGTTGAAAGTAAGCCAACCATAGGGTGTTGGGTTTAGGGTTTAAGGTTTATGGTGTAGGGTTTAGGGTGTAGGATTTAGGGCTTAGGGCGCAGAGTTGAGGGTTAGGATTCAGGGTCTACTTGAAGGGGCAGGGGACTTAGTAAGTAGGTTATAAGTAGAGTTCTAAGTACCCTAAATGGAGTAAGGAGTTGAATTTAAGTTACCATAATAAGGCAACCATATTCTTTGCTATAGACCCCTATTCTGGTAGCTTCAATTAAACTCTTGAACACGGGCCTAGTTGAGGGTTCAGGGCTTAGGGGTTTAGGGAGTTTTTTAGGGTTTAGGGTTTAGGGAGTTTTTTAGGGTTTAGGGGTTGCAATGCTCTAGAGCCGAAACTCCAGAGACACAAGCCGCAAGACCCAAGCGAGCTTGAAAATTCAATTCCCTCCACCTGAAGTTTTGAAGTCCTACCCTAACCCCTAAGCTTTAAAATCTTAATCCTTCCACCTGAAATTTTTAAATTCTGTACCCTAATCCTTATCTTTAAAGCTCCTAGACCCTGAACCCCAAACCGTAAACCCTGTTGAGGCTCTCGTAGAATTTGGGAGTGGGCCCTTAAGGGAACCCGAAAGCGCTGGGGGGGGGGGTCCTTCAAGGGTTGCTTTGGGTTTCCTTTAAGAGTTCCTCTCAGGCATTATGCTAGGGGTTTTAGGGTTTAGGGTTTAGGGTAGGAGCCTGTGCGGGTACTTTTGGGTTCAACGCCAGGGTCTCCTTTAAGGGTACTCTAGGGTTCTATAACAAAGTCCCCTTCAAAGGGGCCTGACAAGACCGAGGTGCCTGCCGCTTTTCCGTCTCACCTCTGAGCCAAAGCCCTCCGAGCCTCCGCGCCCACAAGACGCCCTAAGGCCCTAAGGTTTCATCAGTAGGGTTTTAGGGTTCAGAGTGTAGGGTTTAGGGTTTTTAGGGTGTTGGGTTTAGGGTGTAGGATTTAGGGTTTAGGGCGCAGAGTTGAGGGTTAGAATTCAGGGTCTAGGGTTCAACCTCTCGCAAAACAGATTGATCGAAAACATGACCAGACCCTCAACACCTGAGCCCTCCACCCCTCAACTTTTCAATCTGCAGTGCTCTAAGCTGCGGAGACGGGCCGTGGCCTCGGCGCAAAGACCTCTGTTATGCCATGCGGAAAAGGTCGCAGGGCCGGCACTGCCAATCTGATTGGCTTTCGCAGTTGCAGGGCTTAAGGTTAGGGTTTGGGACCTTTTGTAATATAGGAGTCTGATGGATTACGATTGTTCGCCCCTTATCGCCCCTTGATATAAAGTATATGGGAGTTTCCAAAAATAGGGGACCCTAACATAGTACCCTAAATAGTAGGATCCTTATTAATTATAAGGACCGACAAATAAGGCACCCCCCCAAATATCGGAAACTCTAAACCCTAAACCCTTTATAGAATCCTTATAGATCCCCTTAAGGAACCCTTAAAGGATCCCTGTAAGGACATACCCCAACACTCTGTTCTAATTGTGATCGTCCCTCTTGTGGTTCGGGCCCTCAGGTTTCGCTTCGAGCCTCATGCATCTAAGGTCGGTTTAGGGTTTAGGGTTAGTAATTATTAAGGCCCCCGGTATTAAGTACTAGTAGTTATTTAAGGTTCCGATATTAAGTACTAGTAGTTATGCAGGTTTCGACATTAAGTTCTCGTAGTTATTAAGGTCTCGATAATAAGTACTACGGTTGATGGACAAAATCCTGCCTGACCCTAAGGACCCTAAACTATGGGAATTATGGTATATTCCTTATTATGGGTCATGCAGGATTTTGTCCATCAACAGTAGTAATTGTTAAGGCCCCGATATTAGGTGCTCAGGATCCATCAGACTCTGCGACTAGCAGGGCTGGGGGCTCTTGAGGATTCAAGGCTTTAGGCTTTAGGGTTTAGGGACTGTAGGGACTTTAGGGACTTTAGGGACTTGAGGGACTTGGGTTTAGGGGTGTAGGCTTTAGGGATTCTTCTCCCCAGCTTCCGTTGCAAGTTGGGACAAGGTCCTGATGCAGGGCTACTACCTACGCAGCTGCACACCTGTGAGACGACTCCTGCAAGGTCCCGAATCAATCTCCCAAGTAATATCAGGGCAGAAGATTAGCAATACTTTCCTCTTGTAGCTCTGAATGTGGGGATAGTACAATCTACCCCGAAGCCAAATCCTAATCATGGAGCCAATTCAGGATTCGCGTTTTCCCACCCATATCCTTGCGTGTGTGCCGTCCCAGCAAAATGCTGCAGTAATATAGAAGCCTAAAAAACTTCCTACATTATTTTGGGGGTTCCCTTTACAACTGTAGTATAATGATTCTACCCCCAAAACCCTATTCTAATTATGAAGGCCCCTGCAGTATGTCATTCTGTCACCGCCTGAGGGAGAAGAGTCGAAAATCTTGCAAATTCCCACGCCAAGCTAGCCAGAAAAATAACCCTAAATCCTAAACTCCTAAACCCTATGCCCCAGCCCTTAGACCGTGATCAGACGTTCCTGCCTCTCGCAGCCTCGTTGGCTGGGTCATTTAGTTCTAGCGTTGCCTGAAAAAGCGTTTCTTCGAGTCTCCAAAACACGTCGCGATGCCGCTCTCCGCCCGGATGGTGCTGTGGCTCGGTGCTGTGTTGGCACAGCTCCTTGGGAGGTGAGCAGAAAGCTGTCCAGCTTGATTGCATCGGGTTATGTCAGTAGGTAAGCGTATGTGTGTATGATGACACTAAACCCTAAACCCGAAACCATAAACCCGAAACCCTAAACCCTAAACCGCCCTACACCCTAAACCTATACAATGTATGTAGGAGTTTCCGCAAATAGGGGACCCTAATAAAGTACCCTTAAATAGTAGGATCCTTCTTATAAGAACCCTAAAATAAGGTCCCCTTAATTTTCGGAAACTCTAAACCCTAAGCCCTAAACCCTTTATAGAACCTATAGATCCCTTTAAGAAACCCTTAACGGATCCCTGTAAAGGTACCCCTACTTTGAAAAAAGTGGCTGAGGCTCTACTTGGCAGAGGGCAAAAGGCCAGGCCGCCACCTCTTCCAGCAGTCGGCGACGAACATTGTGACAGAAGCTGGGACATTCAGGGGAGGACTTTAGGGTTTAGAGTTCAGGGACTTTAGGGTTTATGTGGCATAGACCTTTAGGGTCTATGTGAGTATTCTCTGGGGGTAGTACTAGTACCAGTAGTAGTAATGCTAGTGACAGAAGCTGGGACATTCAGTCATAGGGACCCTTAGGGGGGTAGGGGCCCTTAATGCCCATAATAAGGACCTAGTAAGCTGGGGCATTCAGGGGAACCCGATTTTAGGGACTTTAGGGTTTAGGGACGGTTTAGGGTTTAGGGGTTAGGGACTTTAGGGTTTAGTGACTTTCGGGTTTAGGGTTTAGGGACTTTAGGATCTAGGGTTTTTGAGATTTCAGGGGATCGTAGGTAGTATTAGGGAGACCCCTTTCCAGGGGACCCTTTCTTGACCTAACAAGGGACCTTCTTGAGAGGGTCTACATCCCCGCAAGTCCCTCTAATCAAAACTTTAGGGTTTAGGGTTTGGGGTTTAGGGTTTAGGGTTTAAGGTTTAGGGTTTAGGGTTTAGGGTTAGAAAGGTATAGGTAGGGCAAGTTTAGGGCATGGAGGTTTTTGAGCTATTTTAGGAGAGCCCGACGACCTGCGATGTCTTTGCTCTCACGGAAAATATGGGAAAGGCCGAAGGCATCTGGAATGCCGTCATGGCGTTTGGGCTGGTGAGTCTGACTCCTGGCGCTGTAAAGTTACCTTTACACGATCCTCACAGGGTTCCTCAAATAAGTCTATAAGGATTTAGGGAGTAAGTAATTAGCAACGTTTTCGCAAGGATTCCGGATCAGAGTCATTGTACGGTATTCTCAAAGCCAAATTGATTAGCAATACTATTCCACAGCGTTCCTTGTTATACCTATACTATCATGGGCCCCAAAGCCCCAGTCTAATTATTCAGGCCCCTACACCAAACCCTTATAGAAACCATTCTCGGACCCTTTACAGGAACCCTTCTAGATCCCTTTAAAGGAGCCTTAAGCCTCCAAAACATTGCACGCCCAGGCTCGTGGGCCTTGTCTGCTGTTGCATCCGGGCTATCGGCCTTCTCGGTGCAGGGGCCACGGCCATCGCAGGGGTGGCCAACCTTATCATACCCGCCGCTCGTTGCGCTGGGAGCACCCTCAGGGGCTTTGGGTTTAGGTGGTAGGTGGTTTAGGGTATAGGGTTTCGGGTTTAGGGCTTAGGGTATTTGGGGTTTGGGGTTTAGGTGTTGAGGGTTGAGGATTTGGGGATTAGGGCTTTTGAGGTGTAGGGCTCAGGGTTTCCGGATTTTTAGGGTTCAGGGTTTAGGGTCTAAGGTTGTAGGACGCGCTGAGGGTTCAATATCTGTCGCCATGCTCGATCCCCAACAGAGGCCCGAATCAACTTGAGTGAGCGATATAGGCTGAAAATCACCAACATCACTCCTGCGGGTTCCTTGTATATTTATGAAATACACCCCCTTTCAAAAGTTGTGCTATTCTATTGGTTAAGGCCCCGTTCTTAGAATCTTACGCCGAGGAGGATTGAGGTCGAGGAGAGGCGCTTGACAACCTGAATGATTGCCAATCCCAGAGGGTCCCACATACACTACCATTATGGAATTAGGTCCCCAAAACCAAAACAGGGATGGTTTTTTTGGGGCCTAATTCCATAAATAGTGTATATGGACCCTCTGGGAATGCTATTCCTCAGGGTTCCTTGTTATAATAACAGTGTAATATACTCCAAAACCGAGTGTAATTCTTAAGGCCCCCCCCATATGTTAGGCCATTGCATCCGTCAACTTCAGCGGCGTTTTCGACACCCACTGCCCCGAGATCAAGAAAATTGCGATCTTTCATGAAATGGCGGCTTTGGGCACCCCCGCCGGCTGCTACGGCTGCGGGAAGGGTATGGGTACTTTGGCTTTGAGGTTTGGGAGGTTTTTTTCGTGGAGTACTTTGGTGTTTAGTGTGGAGTAGCTTGTGTTGAGTACTTTGGTCCTAGTTTGGGATGATTTTTCGTTTTCGTGTTTTGTTGCGTCTGCTTCCTCGATTAGCTGCACGACTGCATCCAGCGCTCACATTTTCCTGCGTCTACCCAGAGACTCCAATAACCCTTAATTTAGTAATATTCCTTAAGCCACTCAAACCTTAGATCCCCCCCCCAAAAAAAACCCTAACCCCCAAACCCAATACCTTAAGCCCTAAAAACCCTACGACTGAAGCCCTAAGGCCCTAAACCCAACACGCTTTTCGTGGAACGCACAGTCAAGTTACGCTCGGCTTGGCCTTCTTCAACCTCCTCGTCGCGGTCTTTCTCCTGCAGCGGCACCAGAAAGCCAAGGACCTTCAAGCCCTGAAAGCCTTGAGCCATGAAGACTCCCTAGGCTTAGGCTTTTGGCTTTCAAAGTTAGGGTTTAGGCTTTAGGATTTTGGGTTTAGGGTATGAAACTTATTTCTGGGTTTTTGTTAAGGGATTTAGCCATAATATTGACTATAGATCCCTACTATGGTAACTTAGACTAAGTTCCTTAGCAAGAGCCTTAAACCCGAAACTCTAAACCCTATGCTCGAAACCCCAAAGCCCCAACCCCTGAACTTGTCAACCCCATCAACCGTAAACCGTGGTGCCATAGCCCCAATCTGTACATGCCTCAGCCCTCAACCCCAAACCTAAACCAAGCCATAAACCCTCAAACCTAAAGCCCTCAACCCTCGACCCTAAACCCTAAACTCTAAACCCTAAACCTTATAAACCCTGAACCCTAAACGCCTTCAACCCAAAGCCCTCAACCCCAAACCCTAAACCCTCAGCCCTAAAGCTCTCAAGCCCCTAAACTCGGAAGGATGCCCCGGAGGCACCACCGACTCCCGAGGTGCCGACGCCTGAGTGAAAACAGGCTTAACCCCGAACCCCTAAACCCTAAACCCCTAAACCCTAAACCCACAACCCCTAAACGCTAAACCCCAAACCCCTTAACCCTAAACCCGAAGCCCCTAGACCCTAAGGATCCCTTTGAAGGACCCCTTATAGATCCCTTTTAAAGGGAGGAAGTGGGGGCCTGCATTTTCACCAGCATTATTCCCTGTGGTTCCTTAGATTCCTTAATATTATTATTACCAATATGTTAGTCTGGGCTTTGGAGTACCATACTTTAGTACTTTTTTTTAAAGGAACCATTATGAAACAAAAGTTTATACTTTTTCTCCGTGGTTACTTAAAAGCCCAGTAGTACATACATACATACATACATGCACACATACATACACACATACGTCATACATATATATATATATATACACATACATATACATACATATACATATACATATATATATATATATATATATATAATTTGCGAGAAGAAACCCCCACCCGCTAGTCTAACGATTAAGGCTCTGAGGCTCTTGCATTAGGCGAAATCCGAACGCGAGGGTCCGGGGTCAGGACACATCATAGGGATCCTTAGGGGGGCCACATAAGGACCTAATCTTTGTTATAGTTGGGTAACATTTTACATTTTTATGGGTACTTGAACCCAATAAGGAATCCCTGTGAGGGGTCTGGACACAGGCCCCCAGAGTCCGGCGTAGCAGATGAGCCCTTGCAACGTCTCATCTTGCTTGTATGTTCATGCCAAATGTCTTCCTTTCCCCAGGAAGTCCCCAGAGAGCTAACTGCTGGAAATGCTGCTGATGGAAAAGCATGGTGCGAAGCTGCATGCAGCCCAGCAATCAACATGCACTGCAGCTTCGAGACTCTCAAGATTTGTGAGATTTGTTAGTTCAAGGGTGCACCTTGTGAACCCTAAACACCTAAACCCTGAACCCGAAATCAATCAAGCACCGTCACTTTATGGCGGGCGTCTCCGACGCCTCGCAACAGTAAAACTCCGAAGAACCCTGAACTCCCAAAGCTTTTTGTCCAAGCCCCAAACCCTCCTTAAAACCCCAACCGCAAACCCCAACCCCAAACCGTAAAATCCTAAACCCCAAACTCGAAACCCAAATCCCAAAACCCAAACCCTTAACCCAACCTGCTTTCGGTCCGTCGAGCCTTAACTCCGAGCCCTTCGGTTTAGGGCTTAGGGTTTAAGGTTTAGGGCTTAGGGTTTAAGGTTTAGGGTCTAGGGTTTACGGTTTAGGGTTTTCGGATGATGCAGTGTTAGGGTTTCAGGGTCAGGGCTTGATCTGTCGGCCCCCAAGTTCTTCAGGTTAGCCCGCGGGGTTTGTCAGCTCCTCTCTTAAAGTGACACCCTTGTAAAGTCGCAAAAATTTTGATAAAGACACTTAGAAAGCATCATAAGACCTTTACAACAAAGCCAGAACATCCACTATGACACCTTTTTCTGCTGCCCTAAACCCTAAGCACTTTCGACGGCTTTGCAGCTACCTCTCAAGATAGGGGGTGGCTCTTGCGGATATCGGAGCCATAGTGCGCCGGGATCTCAGGGATCAAGGCGTCATCAGCCTTCAAAAGGTGCTCTTTGAGGGCTTTTTCTAAGGGTCCTTTACAGGAACCCTGTTCCAATGACCATGGCCCCTTTAGAAGGAGCCCTTTGAGCGGTTTAGGGATTAAGTTTACCGTTCTATTTTCTAAGGTTCTAAAGGGGTTTCTATAAGAACACAAAAAAAGGCCCATAGATTCTATGGCCCTTTTTGAAACTTTCTTATGCCCTTATAGAAACCCCTTTCAAACCCTGAAAGGAGCCCTTGAAGGGTTTCTGTGAAGGATCTTTGAGGGGTCCTTCAAGGTCAGTACAGGGAGTATAGGGGGTTCCATAAGGGTTCTGTTCGGGTTAGTAGGTCAGGGGTTCCAGGAGGGTTCTGAGAAGGTCGGGGTGTCGGGTTTAAGCTTTAGGGTTCGGGTTGAGGGTTTTAGGTTTGGGGTAAGGGTTTACAGTTTAGAGTCCAATGTTTAGGGTTCAGGGTTTAAGGTCAGGGTTAAGGTTTAGTTCGGTGCTAGGGTTTAGGGGTCTTGGGATTTCAGGTTTGGGATTAAGAATTCCGTGCGTGTGCATCCGCTAGCCTACGTTGATTGAAGGAACGATACTGCGGCCTAGGCCTTGTGCCCCGAAGATCAGAGATCCCCGGAGCCATCCTTGAAGCCAGCAGGCCAAAGCCTTCCTTCCCAGGGAAGCTCTTACCCCGCAACCCAGAATTATTTTGAACCGCCTAAGCCCTCCACCTAAACCCTAAACCACAAAAACACGTACGCGCCAAAGAAGCTTGCTCCCACGGGAAGACCCCCAGAACTCTTAAGCCCTAAAACCCTGAAGCTTTACTGCCCTGAAGCCCGAAAGCCTCAGGGCCCTTTCAGGGTTCAGGGTTTAGGGTTTAGGGTTAGAGCGTACGAGGCCACATGGGTTTTGAGCAAACGGGGTTTCGGTAGGGGCTTCCTTGCACCTTAGAAGCATGAACATCAGAAAGAAGCCCTGAACAGAATCAAAACCCCAAACCCTAAACACCCAACGCTCTAACTTCTAAGCCTTACAAAGGTCGGGATTTTTTCTAGGGAGCCCGAAATCCCACAATCTTACCCCTAGCCCTAAACTCCAAACCCCAAGCCCCGAAACCCTTGTAGAGCCCTTATAAAGGGCGAGGAACCCTTAAAGGAAAGACAAGACCAGGCAATGAAGTACCACATCCTGGCTGTGGTCGTTCTGGTCTCAGCGGTCCATGGGGCTCCATAGGCTTTATAAGTCTTCCTTTGGATTCTTTATTGGGTTCCTTGCTATAAACCAGAGTATCATACAATATACACCGAAGGCCTTATTTTGAAAATTATCGCCCCTGCGTTAGGGCTAGAAGGTCAAGGGACTCTGGTTTGGAGTTTCAGGGCTCGAAAGTCGGTTTTTGTACAGGGTCCAGGGACTGTCGGATTTAAAGTTGTTATCAAAGGATCCTATCAGGTTCTATGTGGGGTTCTGTAAGGGGTTCGATATGTTCTATACCATGACAGCTCACAGTGACCCTTTGAGTTCTTGCGGCCCTTCGACTCTGTTAAACTGCAGGGTCTAGGGCTGTAGGATTTTAGGTTCTGGGGCTTAGTGTTTGTTTCAGGTTACCCTTCGAGGCTATATAGGAGTTTCCGAAAATAGGGGACCCTAATATAGTACCCTAAATAGTAGGATCCTTATTATAAGGACAGGTTGTAGGGTTCAGGAGCGCGCTTATTCAATCATGTTCTGCATGCAAGGCTTGCACAAGTTTTCAGCTTCGATGGTGGGGGTTATTGAGGGGCTAGCCCGTAACCCTCATCCCCAAACGGTACCCCGAAGTCATAAGCCGAATGTAGAAGCTTAGGGTCCCGTAGCAGAGATACACCATAATCTACACTCTATCCCTCTTCCGATTATGAAGGCCGCCATATCAAGAGCCTGAAGCCTTCAGCACGCAAAGCCCTGATGTCTCATTGCTTGGATACTGCCCCCACTCAGTCACAGTTGAACAACATGTCTAACATAAATACATAACCCCAAGGGTCCAAAGGACCCAGTAATCAGGTACTCGGTATTTAGGATAGTAGTTATGTAGGTTAGGATTTTGGAGAGCATATGTTTATTAGGTACTGAGGCTACCCGGAATTTGCGGGCGCTGCGGAGTCGTGGTCTGCCACTCATCCGTCGCCTCGCGGCGAGGCGTATGCTGCGGAGTTGAACATAAAGCTGGCAACAGTGAAGGCCGGCAATCACTCCGCGTGGTTGCGTTCAGCCATCAAGCGCAAGCTCACTTGCTGAGTCGCTCGTGTGCACTAGTTGAAGCGGGGAATCATGACGGAGCTACTGACGCTTCGACTGTTTGTGGCAGCTCTGAATGTCATCTAAGTGGCCGAGCATCATAGTTTCGACCACTTATGTCACAAATCTCAACTGAGTTGAAGAGACCAAGTGGAGTTGGCGGATTCTCCAGATATCACAAGTGCTCATTCGTCGGTATGAGCTGGTGTCTGGTCATCGACAGTGACCGATCAGATGAGAACGGAAATGTCTTCACATTGCCAGACCTTTGCCGACAAACGGCCATTGTCCTCGAGATGCTTGGCACAAGCTTGGATGATGAAGGTTTAGGTTTCAGAGTTTCAGAGTTTGGGTTCAGTGACCGTGCACATCCCAAAAGTGCTGATCACAGCTTCCCTTTGCCTGCAGATTGCAATCCACTCAAACCCTAAACCTACCTTTGGTTAGTAGGGAATGGAAGAATGGTAGTAATCGTAGTTATAGTTGTACCCCATTCCTCCATTCCCTACTAGCCAAAGGTAAGTAAAGCTCCAATGTAGGATATGGGGCTCGGACTGTGTAGAACGAACATCCGTTTAAAGGCCCTACCTTGCTGTGATATACACCGAAACCCTATTCCAACTATCAGGGCTCCTACGGTTGATGGACAAAATCCTGCATTACCCTAAGGACCCTAAACTATGGGAATTATGGTATATTCCTTATTATGGGTCATGCAGGATTTTGTCCATCAACCGGTTGATGGACAAAATCCTGCATTACCCATTATAAGGAATATACCATAATTCCCATAGNGATTTTGTCCATCAACCGGTTGATGGACAAAATCCTGCATTACCCATTATAAGGAATATACCATAATTCCCATAGTTTAGGGTCCTTAGGGTCATGCAGGATTTTGTCCATCAGCCGTATCTTAAAGCCTTGGGCCTCAACTGTGGATCCTCACTAAACCCAAACTTACCAGGCAGAAAGCACGTATCTTCTCACGCTAAACCCCAAACCTTCAACCCCCAAACTCGAAACGCTCAAGCACAAGCCCCAAACCCCAAATCCAACAGCCGTAAGCCCTTAAAGCCCTAAACCCTTATAGATCCCGTATAAGAAAACTTAGAGGAAGGAAGCCCGCACCCCAAACCCCAAAAGACTAAGCCCAAAACGCCGGCAAGGCCTCAATCTGCACGGTCGCAGAGGGCAACAGGCTCAAGACAGTCACCGCCTGAGACGCTTTGGGGGGTTTCGGGTTTTGTAGGGTTTCAGGGTTGAGGGCTTATATTTGGGTTTAGGGCTCTCTGTGCTTCTCAGAGACCTGGGTAAGCGGTTTCAGGGTTACTCTGGGTTTACGGCCTAGGGTTGAGGGTTAGGGTTTCTCTAAAACCCTTCAATTAAGCACTGGAACTTTTTAATAGAGAGATCCTTAAGATTATTTTTGGTACGTTCCTTAATGTGGTGATTTTGCAGTCTCCGGGTTAGTGCCAAGAGTTAGCGGCTGGAGTTGGGGTTTGGGGCTTCGGCGTAGGGATGCAGGGTTGAAGCTTCGCACGTTTCTTGTCAGTTTTTTGCTGTGGGGCTCCTACAGGCTTCGATCCTAGGGTGAGCGAAAGCTGCAGACCTTTAAGAGATGCTTCTCCAGACCCTAACACTCCCTAAAACTCCAAATCTCTACGTGTTTAGTCTACCGTGAGCTTTCCCGCCAAGCCGAAGCTAGAAGCAGCTGAATTCCACCCCTTAAACCCCTCAACCCCTAAACACCAAAACCCCTAAACCCCTTACACCTCTAAACACCAAAACCCCTAAACCCCTTAAACCCCCGCCCCCTTAAACTCCTACACTCCTAAACTCCTACACTCCTAAACTCCTACACGCCTAAACCCCCAAACCCCAAAGCCCTTAAACCCCTTAAACTCCTATACTCCTAAACTCCTACACCCCTGAACCTCTGAACCCCTAAACACCAAAACCCCTTAAACCCCTGAACCCCTAAACCCCTGAACCCCTAAACACCAAAACCCCTTAAACCCCTACACCTCTAAACCCTAAAGCCCCTAAACCCTAGGCCCAAAACCCTTAAACCCCTTAAAACCCCCAAACCCCTAAAACCCAAAACTCCTAAACTCCTAAACTCCTACACCCCCAAACCCCTGAACCCCTAAACACCAAAACCACCTAACACCCTAGCCTTGGCAACCCTTTCAGCAAGTCAGTAGGCCTGGGCATTGGGGCTCCTGGGCCCTGAACTGAACCTATAACATTTGGGGGTTTCCGAAAGTTAGGGGTACCTTTACAGGGATCCGTTAAGGGTTCCTTTAAAGGGATCGATAAGGGTTCTATAAAGGGTTTAGGGTTTAGGGTTTCCGAAAATTAGGGTGTACCTTATGTGGGGGTCCTTATAATAAGGATCCTACTATTTGGTCCCCTATTTTCGGAAACTCCCATAACACCCTGAAGCCCCAAACCCGGCACTATTAGCACCCCTTGGCGCAATTAAGTCTTACCCACTCGTACTAGTGCTGTGCCTTAACCCCAAGTAACCTACCTTTTTAAGGACTTATATAAAGAACTCATATTCGGGAACCCTAAAAAGGTAGGTTCCTTAGGGTCCAGGTGAAGCACTGGGCTTTGGAGTACCATACTTTAATACTTTTTTCTTAAAGGAACCCTTATGAAATAAAAGTGTATACTTTTTTCTCCCTGGTTACTTAAAAGCCCAGTTGAAGCTGTCGCCCTAAACCCCTGTACCAACAACCCCTAAACCAAAGAGCTCCAAGCTTATGAGGCTGCCAAGCACCGAAAAAGCTAGGGTTCTACAATCACCCAGAGAGCCCAATACCCCTTAATTAAGGAATATGGCTTAAATTATCTAGGGCTTCATATTACGATTTAAGCTATGATTGGGCTCTCTGGGCATGCTCGTGCTAATTACAAAATCGTAACAACCTAAACCCTAAACTTAAAGCCCAAAACCCCAAGGCCTGCACGACGCCGGGTCCCAATAGTCCCATGGTATGAAGCTACACCCCCCACACCGTGAACTGGAAGCCCTAAACCCTAAACCCTAAACCCGATAATACGCCTGAGTGAGCCCTAAAACCTCCCAAAACCACCTCAAACGCTGGAGAAGCCTTAATGACATTGACATGAAGCCCACAAAGTATCATAGGGACCCTTAGGGGGGTAGGGGGGAGGGGGGTAGGGGACTATACTTCCTTAAATAGGCCTTATTAGGTCCTTATTATGGGCATTAAGGCCCCCTNGGGTAGGGGGGAGGGGGGTAGGGGACTATACTTCCTTAAATAGGCCTTATTAGGTCCTTATTATGGGCATTAAGGCCCCCTACCCCCCCTCCCCCTACCCCCCTAAGGGTCCCTATGAAAGTATTGGGGCACCCGCAACATGAAGAATCAGGGGAACCTTGGGGGCTGAGTAGGTAACCTGGAACTTTTTGGGTTTAGGGTTTAGGGTTTAGGGTTGAGGGTTTAGGGTTTAGGGGGGCTTATATAACCCTTCTATAATGTCAAAGGTCAAGCTTTTTTTAGGCTAGGATATTCAGCCCCTCAGGAAGGCTGGCTGCACATACGGCTTTGCTTCGCTTTTAGGGTTTAGGATGTCAGGCGGGGTACTAAGCCCCTCAAGTCCTAAGCTCGCGCCCCTAAGCCCTATAAACTCATCACTGCTTATTAGCACCACCAGGAGGCCCGATAACTTTACTCGAACCTTCAGCCTCTTGGAGCCTCGAAACCTTAAACCCTAAACCTGAAGCCCTAGCTCTGAGGGGCTGCACCTTGAGCTCTTGAATCTTAGTAGCTGAGTGGATACACCTTACACTTTTGGGGATAATAGTACCTACTATAAAACTGAAAGTGTACACTTTTTGGGGCTTATGAACTCAGCAACTAAGTCCTGATTATTAAACCGTAGCCGCTCAAGCTTGAAACCATCTTTCAACGCCGAAGTAGTTAACCCTCAACACAACGCTTATGGTACGCTCGTTGTAACCCCTTTGGTAACCCCTGCAGCATCTCTTAGTAGCCCTCGACTAAAAATAAAAACATGAAAGCTCCTGTTGCTTTAGGCCCGGCCACCATCGCCCTGGGCCGCGGCGGAAGGCCTTCCGGCCGTAAAACAATCGACATCAACTGCTGTATGACATGTAATCATGTATACAATATAAATGAACATGATACGCTCTCTTCCTCTCGCTTGAGGCGCTTTAGATGAGGCCCGGTCTGAGATGTTGTGCAGTATGTAACTCTTCGTTTCTTGAAAAAGACGACACAGGCGCCCTAAACCATCAGTCGAAAACACAAGCGCTGCTTTTGTTTTTGTTTAGAAGGGCTTCACGAGCAGCACTGCTGGACTTTAAGATATTTCTCACGGCGTGGGGCTGCTCTATAAACTCCCTCAGCCTTAAACCAATAAGCCAAAGTAGCGTCCTCGGTTCTGCTGTGGCCTTGTGTGACGGCGTTGAAATCTCTAGGGCGGCAGCAGTGGCAGGTCTCATGTCGGATCCTTTTCAGCTCAACATTCCTTTCCAAGCCATGCCGCAAACTTACAAGCCTTTCCATAACACCCTGCAAAGCGGCGAACCGCTGATAAACTTCCTAGAAGCGCTCTCGAAACCCCAAAGAAACGTACAAACACTTTAGGCCAAAGGGTACAGGGTTTAGGGTTTAAGGTTTAGGGGTTTAGGTTTGTCTATTCGGAATTCGGGGTTTTGTCAACAGAGTTTAGGACGATGGCTTTTGGGTGTCCTTCATCTGGCTTCTGGCGCTTTTGCCAGCGTCACCTTCGGATAAGTAGCAAGGCACGACTCATGTGCTTGGCGGATCTGCGCACTTAGCTATAGTAGATAGGGCTCACGTGGTACTTTGCATTCAGGGTTTAGGGTTTAGGGGTTGTAAGTACCTTATAGTGTTATCCTAACCATACCCCCCACTTTAGGGGTTGTAAGTACCTTATAGTGTTATCCTAACCATACCCCCTCTTTCTAGTATCTTGCAAAGCCCCGTGAGCCTTCCAATTTCGACCCACGCAGATCCGAGGCCCTGGGAGGTTGAACCCAAACCCTACTTCCGGGATTCCGGCCCGATGTGGGATGTAGGCTTTGTTGGGGTTTGGGGGTTTAGAGTTTCGGGTTTGGGGTTTAGGGTTTAAGGTTTAGGCTTTATTGGGTTTGGGGGTTTAGAGTTTCGGGTTTGGGGTTTAGGGTTTAGGGTTTAGGCTTTATTGGGTTTGGGGGTTTAGAGTTTCGGGTTTGGGGTTTAGGGTTCCGGGTGTGGTTCAGGCTTGGGGCATTTGGGGCTTTCGGTTCTCGCCCAGGTACGGGTCCCATTGTTGAGGCCGCCGTATGCACCCTTGCCTGGGGTTCACCGGCATAGTAGGGTTGTGGCTTCTTCGTCACTGCGTCGACCCTAAACCCTAAACCCTCAACCGACGAGGGAGTTGATTTGGGCGTTTGGTAATTAAAGGATATTGGTTCCTAGGTAGTATCAGGGAGACCCCCTAAAGGGGACCCTTCTTCACCCTACTTCTGGCTCTCTTTAAAGGGACCTTATTGAGAGGGTCTATATCCCCGACCAAGGGTCCCCCTAATCCTAACTCCGATTGGAAGGTCTGGAAGCTCCTCTAGCCCAGACCCAACACCCTCAAACAACTGAACGACCCGAAGGTCCTATCACACCTGTAAAAGAATGCTAGGGTTCAGGGGGGTTTAGGGTGTAGGGTTTAGGGGTTTGCGGTGTAGGGTTTAGGGTTTAGGTTCAAAGTTTGGAAGGGCTCCAAGGGTGGGATGAAGGTGCGTGGGGTAATCCCCAAAAAAGGGTCCGTCAATCCTACCTACCTTCATCCCACCTCACCTTTTGAGGCCTCCCAGAAATTTCATAGATCCCGAGAGTGTGTTCACCCTACTAATCCGAACAGTACACTTTTTTCCGAGCCTTCGAGCAACCCTGACACGACCCTTTTAAGAACCCTGCACCTTAGACCCTGAACCCCAAAACCCCAAAGTGCCAAGCCCAAGCCTTAAACCGAGGTTTAGGGTTCAGGGTAGCCTCATAGTCCCAAACCCTAAACTCCAAAAACGCTCAAACGAACCCTGAAAGCCCCAAAGCCCCAAAGTCCTAGACTCTAAACTCCAAATCCCCTCACAGGAACTTTTGGCCGTAAATCCCCCAAGCCCGAAAGTCCCACACCCCAAACCCTAAATCCTTGCGCAACCATAAACCCTAAACCCCTGAATCACCCAAAACCCCGACAAGTCCCCAACCTTAACCCCCTATGCAACCCTAAACCCTAATTTTAATCCCTGAGACCCCAGCACCCCAAAGTCCAAAACCCTAAACCCTATTCCGTAAACACCCCTAACACCCCTAAACCCCAGCACCCCAAAGTCCAAAACCCTAAACCCTATTCCGTAAACACCCCTAACACCCCTAAACCCCAAAGTCCTAAACCCTGAATCCTAAACCCTATTCCGTAAAAGCCACTTAACTAACCCCTAAGGGCCCCAAAAGTCCCAGGGCCTGAACTCCGAAAACTCTCTAAGGAACCCTGAGAACCCCAAAGACCCAAACCCCTAAACCCCGAAAATTTGAAGCCCTAAAGCCTGAAATCCCAAAGCCTTTTAGGGTGCTATAAGATGCTATAAGATCCCTTAAAGGAGCCCCCTTAAACCACCACATCCTTGATTTCATCGATTCGAGTGGGAGCTCCGTGGGGGAGCCACAAAATGCGCAGGGTGAAAGCCAGCCTTGTCCTTTTTGATGGTTCCCCCAAAAGAATTTACAGATCGGTTAGTGGACCTTCTTTAAATACTTCCTACTAAGGGATATAGGTATAGGGCCCTGTCTATAAGGACAAGGGTGGCAATCGTAATGACGACACAACTCAGCGTTGTTGCACCACTCGCAATAGACCAGGATCCACATGTCAAAGACCGTAAAAGCAGAACTAGCAAGGACAAATACGAGTTGTCATAGGCATAATCACATACCGAAAGTCCCAAACCCTTTCCTGGCTCCACAGGGCCTCTGGAGTGACGGCTCCAGGAGCGGGTGGGGGGGTTCCGTTAAGGGCTGGGCTCCTTTAGGGCTTCCTTGCAGGGGTTTAGAGTTTTAGGCTTTAGGGTTTAGGGGCGGGATCCTGAAGCGGGCATGTAGACACCTTTGAGAACATCGATGTTCGAAAAACGGGGGGGGGGGGGTGAGGCACGATAGACTTGCAGCGTTGTCTTACCTTTGTAACACTTGTTACTTCTTTCTGTTTCTGTTTCCTTGAAGGCACAGGATTGGGAGTGGGATGGAGGGTTTGCTTTGCGGGATTGGGGCGTGGGGGTAGTGGGATCAGGGTGTAGGGATTGGGTTGAAAGTTGAAAGTGCTGTAGAGGTAGAAGTTCTCGGAAGCTCTCGTCTCGGGCCTTCCTACTACGGGTTTTTCAATATAGTTATAATCACATGCACTCCCCAAGGCCCTTTTCTGCTGCCCCTGTATGACACCCTGACAAGCCTCGATATAACCCTTTAGAAGGAAAAGGAACCTTACTATTCCAATTAGTAAGACCCGTATATTGAGCCTTAAGAACCCGAGCTCGCTCTCCCCCGAAGTCCACATCTTCCCCAGGAGCGCGAATGTGACAGGAAAGAAGCAGGATTGTCATCCTCAGTTTGGGACCCAGCTTCGGGAGCACAGTGTGCTTTTTGGGGCTTGCCGTCAAAGGTGAGGAGACAATCCAGCAATCTGTGAAACTGTTTGATCCAAGTCCGCAAACCGCAAGCCCACAGCCTACTCCGACGAACGGTAAAGTATCCTCCAAGACTTATTCCATCAAAGTCAGGACATGTTTATCGGGACGCCATAAACCCCGAAGCGCTATAGTTTTGCAACCCTACCAGAAAGTACGACCTGAAGCTCAGAAGAGCCCTCAGCCCGTCTAAACCGCGCATGCAGACCCAAGTCTTGCTATTCGGGTTCTTCTCTTCCCTGAACCCTAAATTTAAGAGCCTCCGGCTCAGGCCGCCGACCCCGTAGGAGTCAGAGAAAGGGCGATAGCGGAGGGAGTAAGCCTTAGGGTTTGTGGGGCGGTTTAGGTGAGGGGTTTAAGGGTTTAGGGGTTGAGGGGTCTAGGGGTTTAGGGGT